>JACXGI010005055.1:0-20000 GCA_016801175.1 Esox masquinongy | reverse complement strand
CCGGTACCAATATGTCCAGGTAAGACGTATGTTCAATAACAAAACAGGGTATATACACATCTACGCATAATGTAAAGTACTGTAAAACTGTGGATTTACTGTTTTTTAGAGAAAAATGAAGATGGAAGCCAGTCAAACTGCACATAAATTCATCTTTGTGGAAGAAGCTGGATTCAACCTGGCACAAACACGCCACAGGGGAAGAAATGTGATTGGTTAGAGAGCCAATGTGGATGTCCCAAGCCAGAGAGGAGCCAACATCACAATGTGTGCAGCACTGTCCAATGATGGTTTGCTGTTACACAAACCACTCATTGGCCCCTACAATACAGAGAGGCTAGTGTTTATACTATACTTGTTGATGTTTGTTATTATTGCAGCCCTGGAATTTGGGGAATTTGTTTTTTGTTTGAACTTTTTATTTTTCAAAGGTATAATTTACTATATACAAAGATATAGAAAAAATAATGGCTGCATTTCTAATAATTGCTGAATTTCTGATTCATTCTTGTTCCATATACTTTAGTACAGTCAATACGGTGATATTCTTATTCTATAATCAATTTATGTGAAAAATCTTTTGAAAAACAAGATAAAAGTTCATAATTTTTGTAATGCTCCCTGTTGTTAGTGTTTATTAGGTTTAGGACAATGTATGTTTATGAGTGACACTTGTTGCTAGTGTTATGATTGAACTAGCTTATTTTTAGACATGTATGAAGTGTTTTGGTGGTTTTAGTGAGTTTTGGAGGTGAGATTTGCTGTTTGGCCAAGATGCATGTTAGAAATGCTGACTGTGTGAATAGTTCAGCAAAAGCGGTTTCAGTATTGGCCGATGCTTGTTAGCAATGGTGGAAAACTGTAATACTGACTTTCTGCATAGAAACTGGATTCCACCCACGCATACTGTTATTCACACATAACATGTATATACTGGCCGAACGCACACTGACACACACACACACACACACACAAACACACACACACACACACTTACACACACACACACACACATTTGATGAGGACCTGCAAAATGTCCTTCTTTTCCCACATTTTACTCATGTCATTATACTTGATGGGAAAACTAGAGCACCCATAAGAAAGCAAACACATTATACAAGCTTATTCTAAAATACAGTACAAAGAAAATTTCTATTTGACAAGATAAGAGCCGTTCTCCCAAACTCCTCAAACTGATCATAGCGGTCAATGCAAAGACAACGTGCTGTAATCTAAAAAGACACCCAAACTAATACTTTCAATTAAAATCTCCTCAAAATACTAGACTTTTATCTGTAGCCAGAATACAGAAGTATTGAACTAGGGTAATATGACAGATGTGTTTCAAAAGGGAATCACATCTGCAGTTGTGTTTGTGTGCTTTTGTGTGTGTGTGTGTGTGTGTGTGTGTGATCCACGTCTGTGTCTGCTTGTGTTAGCATGTGTGTGTGTGTGTGTGTGTGATACACTCAATAGCAGAATAATGAGACTGGAAATCAGGATTTGTGTCTAATGAGAGGTTTTATCTGCTCCCTGACAATCTGACTGAGAGAGGAGAGAAAGATAGGAGGGAGGCAGTAGAGAGAGAGGAGAAAAGTAATAAGGGAGAGGATGGGAGATAGAGAGAAAAAAAGACAAGAGAAAGAGCATTAAAAGCAGAGAGAGGAGACAGGAGAGAGCAGAAATGGAATAGAGATAGATAGAGGGTTGAAATGAGGTAGAGAGATAAAGGTTTAGAAGTGAGTTAGATTGATAAGGGAATAACAAGTGAGCTAGAGAGACATATGGAGAGAGAGATAAAGTTATAGAGGTACAGTAGAAGTGAGTTAGAGAGAAAAAGGGTTTAAACTGAGGTAGAGAGATAGAGGGATACAGAGAGAGAGGGATACAAAGATAGAGGGGTATAGAGATAGAGGGATACAAAGATAGAGGGATACAGAGGGAGAGGGATACAAAGATAGAGGGATACAGAGAGAGAGGGATACAAAGATAGAGGGATACAGAGAGAGAGGGATACAGAGATAGAGGGGTACAGATATAGATGGGTATAGAGATAAAGGGATACAGAGATAGAGGGATACAGAGACAGAGGGGTATAGAGATAGAGGGGTATAGAGAAAAAGGGATACAGAGATAGAGGGATACAGAGAGAGAGGGATACAGAGATAGAGGGGTACAGATATAGATGGGTATAGAGATAAAGGGATACAGAGATAGAGGGATACAGAGACAGAGGGGTATAGAGATAGAGGGGTATAGAGAAAAAGGGATACAGAGATAGAGGGATACAGAGATGGAAGGGTATGAGTGAGGTTAAGTGACAAATGACAAGAAGCAAGGTAGAGAAATAGACAAGGGATAGACGGATGTGTTTTGTCTTAGTCTAGTAATTTCTCTCCCCACCCCCACACATACCACACACAACACTATACAATCTACAACACACACAACAGACAAATACACACTCCAGCACCACTTTCTAGGTGTTCAACCACTCGCTCCCCACCACACAGACGGTCTCCTTGAGCCCCCAAACCCCAGAAATATTTACACGCGGTTAGACATCATATAAAACTCTAACGTAACTGAACTCGGTGAAAGACAGGTCTGTTCAACTGTTCAGGATCATTAGAGTTTTGTTGCTTAGATACAGAAGTAAAGATGAGGACAGTTAGAACTGGTGAAATCAAGACTAAATTGGCCTCGACATGTAAAATGGGATAAGAAAAAATGAAGACAGAGGGAGGTGGTGAAGTAAAGACTAAACTGGTCCAACCATGTACAATTGCAGAAAGAAAAGCTGCATATGGAATAAGGGTAATTTTGAGTAACTCCTTAACTGCAGTGGGCCGAACCAAAATCGAAATCTGATAATGAAACCCACTGTGGGTTATTACGTGGATTAAATTATTAAGAGGATCATTATAATTTTTTTTGCATAGCAACAAGACCAAGAGGAGATACTTCACGGTGAGACCTTTTGAATACAGTGTCACACTAATGATAGAAGTAGGTTAACTAGGGGTTTGCACTTTGCAGTATAGCCTTCCGATCCAGCCTATTTCCTGGAAAATGTTCCTGTCTAATTTTTTTTGTCTTCCTCGTCATAGTAAGCACTCTTTAGTCATGCAATGATGACGTCGTCTTTATACTACCTGGTCGTTAACTTACAAGTGCTTCCTTTCTTTTTATTGATTCTCCAAACTGGGGGTTTTGGTAAGGTTTTGGATATGTTCCTGATTTAAATATACGTTACATAATGGCTTCCTAGCTTGTCATTTACACCTCTCTGATCCTCATGTTGGCAGACTGAAATAGCTGACTCCAAAGGCAAACACAAAGCCTAGAGTCAAGAGTAGACATTGACAGCTCTCTTATGCTGGCACAATGAAACACACCGGACTAAACACTTTAAGGTAATTCTCCCCATACTTTTGTTGATTTGTTGCTGACTCTGTGAATGTCTGCCTGAGTAAAGACTGGTACTGAGATAAACATGACCAGTACTTAGATAGACAAGACTAGTACTAAGATCGGCATGACCAGTACTAAGATAGACAAGACTAGTACTAAGATAGACATGACTAGAACTAAGATAGACAGAACATGCTTTTGCATCTGATTATTGGTGTGTAGTTTAGGCATTAGGATTAAGTTTTAGGGGTTAGGGTAGGTTGAGGTTAGGGTAATGTTAAGTGTCTATACATTTAGGGTCAGGGGCTGGGACATACGGAAAATGTTTTGTTACGGGTAGCAATTGTCCGATCCTTACTTTGAATGCAATTCTGGGTGCCTGGCAGGTGAGAGGGAGTGTGTGTGTGGTAACATTGACTATATTGTTCTTCGTAACAAGACCATCTGTTGAATGAGTCATATCTCCGCCCTGTCCTAAATATAGCATGTTGTCCCACACCACGCCAACCATCAGGTGAGATAAAGAGACAGGTAAGGACACAGTCTGTGTCTCTGTCTGTGTCTCTGTGTGTGGTTCTTGAGTGCGTGCATGTGCGTGTGTGTGTGTGTGTGTGTGTGTGGCGAGATGTTGCAGTTAGTTTCAGGTGCATCAGAGGGCCCCTATTAAGATTCTAGTTTGGAGGTGCCTTGAGGTGTTGAGTGTAGTCTCATTAGTCTCTGTAAGGCAGATGGCTGGTTGTTGATCACCGCACTGGGAGAGAAACTGCTCAGAGTGGCAGGATTATTCGGCGACGATTGACCCGCGACGCCTGCCCTCCGCCTGTCAGTGAAGTACTTTTGGAATGCTTAGCGCCCATGGTGGGCGGGATCAATGATGGTCAGAGGGTGGGCGGGATCAATGATGGTCAGAGGGTGGGCGGGATCAATGATGGTCAGAGGGTGGGCGGGATCAATGATGGTCAGAGGGTGGGCGGGATCCTCGACAGAAGACTGGTGACGGCCGATGGCCCTTCCTGTTGGACGGCACGAAACATTTGTCTTTACTAGTGTATCAGAAAGCCTCGCCGCCAAACCAGTCCGCAATAGAGGAGGTGAGTACGGACCCTACTTGTATACAAGCCCTAGACAAGATTGTCGCTAGATGCCATCTTAATCTAAATTAACTATCTCTCCAACCCCTTTAGTCAGATCAAACCATGAACAGTCAATTTTGGGCACTCAAGGACTATCTATTGTTGGCCCAGTCAGAAATAGCTACGCTAATCAGAGGCGTCGCTGGGATCACAATACATTCGGGGCTTAGCACACCGCCCCGCGGTTTTGAATGTACACGCGGAAAATTTCGAGGTACACGCTAGAGGCCTACACGTCTACATTGTCATAATGCACGATCAGAATTATAGACGAATAGATCAGGGGCTATTTTTTTTGTTATTATTATTTTTGGTCCATTTGAGATCTGGGGCTATTCATAAAAGATCCAGGGCTATAGCCCCAGACGCCCAGGACTAACGCCACTGACGCTAATCATGGTGCAAGTTTTGCTTTTTAGGTGCTTTTGGATTTTTATCTGAAGTGCTGTAGAAATATAACCCATTATTGTTTTATAGAAGACGGTTTACTTTGTTTAGTAAAGTAAAATGTCCTGTCAAAGGCCAACAGACCGACACTAAGCTTCAACAACAAAAAATCTGCTGAGGGAGTAATATGTAAATGTTTTTTCTTTCAAGTTACCTAATTGGCATAGCTCTCTTTTTCTGTTTTAAAGTGGATATGAAACCATCTATTTGTGTCATAGAATGATTTGACTTAAAAGAGACTGAGGCAAAGAAGACCTTTGCCTCCCAAAGTACAGACTAAGAAACAAATAAATATTATGAATAACATTAATAACACAGTCAACCTAAAATTATTATTAACTAATAATTATTAACTAATTGTTAAGCTAGGCATTACTTCAGTGTGAAATTCTGATTACCGTACGTGTTTAATAAATATCATCGTCTAATAGATGCCAATGGAATACCGTGTAAGAAAAGCATGTTTATGTATTTTTAGGCTTGATAGCACGTTAGTGACCGTTTTTCCCCCTAAATGACCCTTCTCTAATTGTCTCTTAATTAGCCTGCTGTTTCATAACGCACAGCTACAACATGTTCCGCCAGCGTTGTGCATCAGCGTGTGTCAGTGTGTGATCTACTGTCTTCTTGCCTCGACTGCAAAGTCTTTCCCTGCTGAAGCAGCAACACGGGCTTAAGCCCAGCAGACGATGCCTTCAAGAATTATTCAGGCCCCTTGCACATTCTCTTCACTTTATTGTGTCGAAGACTTTTGGGCCGTCAGTCTACACGCTAGACCCCATGATTACGAAGCAAAAAACATGTATGTCGGCGCAAGGGACCCAGCCATGAAGCCTGCGGAACTGTCCGTAAACCTCTGAGGTAATGCTGAGGGATAGATCTGGGGAATGTTGCGAAAACGTTGCTAAAGCATTGCAGGTTTCCAGGGCGTCGTGAAATGGAAGAAGTTCAAAACCCCCAAGACTCTTCCTAAACTCTTCCTAGACTTCCTGGACTTGTCCACAAACTGTTTACCCTCCTCCCATCAGTCAGGCGGTACAGGTCTCTCCGTTCTCTCACTAGCAGGCTCAGGAACAGTTTTTTTTCCATCTTCTGTAACCCTGCTGAACTCTGACTTACCATCACTAACCATATACCCACCATTTGTACCACCGGACTCTGTCGCTGCCTTACAAGTCTGATAAGGCTTTCAGTCTGCAGGTATGTGGTCATTGCTGCTATTCCTGTACTTCATTTGCACATGCCGACTTGCACCTTAAACTTGCCCTCATTGCACATTTAGAACTGTACTTACATTTTCTACTGTTACTTACTACCTCGCGAACCTCATTGCTGCTATCCCTGCATTTCAGTTTTGCACATGCTACCCTACTCCTTCAATTTGCCTTAATTGCAAATTCAGATGCCATTGAGAATTGTCACTTGTACTCACACAGCTATTTATCCCACTTGTACATACATTATACTTAATACCTGTAAATGTTCTGTAAATGTGTACATTTTCCACTACACATTTAGAATTGCCATATGTAATGCATTTGCATTAATTACACATCTATGCATTCCACTTGTACATACATATACTTAATACTTGTAAATTTTTCTGCCTTCTCTATTTGCGCGTGGTTTGACGCAAACTGCTTTTCGTTGAACTGTACTTGTACTTTTCAATGACAATAAAGTTGAAACTAATCCAATCTAATATTGTATTTAATCAATTATTAAATAAGTCTAAATTACCTTGCATCATCAGAACAAGATCTTGATGGCCATAAACAGGTTTATCTGAAGCGTTAGTGTTGATGTCAACAGCGTTCCAGTACTTCCTTTAAGTATTTCTTTACGGTACATGATTCAGGGTTAGCTGGGACTGAAAGACTAGCTGATCACAGAAAGACAGAGCTGCATGTTTTTCTTCTGACTGGCTGCATTCCACTAAATTTCAACTTTACCCCATTCACCCCTAAAATCTTTTCACTGACTAAAAAAACATGAAGTGAATCACTCCACCTATGCAGGATGAAAGAGGAATGCCCTTGAGAGGATAAATTGGAGAGACATCCTATCTTCGGGATACAAGTAACACAGACCTTTCTTAAGATTTGTCAAATGAGACGTGGTTCTGTTGTGACTCAAAAGACTGCTATATGTAAGTCCGTGAATGTATGTTTTCATTAATTAAAATGAATATTGTTAGTTTAATTAATGACTGGAATCACAATGTAAATTCACTTGATGCTGTTTGGCTCAAGGCCAAAGCACAGTCTGCACTGAAGCCATAAACCACACTCAGAGCTTGGAAAAGAGGAGCAGAGTTACACAATGGGGAGGGCAAACCGGCCCTTTCTGTCTCTTTTACAAGGATTTAACCGGAGGCAGTGAGATTCTATCTGGGAATCTGGTCGACGTGGGTTTGCAAATGTATACATCTGAGACTGTAGGATTTCTGTATTCCTGAAACCACGTGGAGAGAACGGTGGTTTTCTTTGAGACTAAAGAACTGGCGTTCCAGAGAATCACCCTCTGGGTCCACACCGTCACGCTATCCCTGCCCATCTGTCGAGCTGAAAGCACACCGCTGAAAAGACACGACAGTAGACTATCAGAGAGACAGAAGACGGGCTTTCGCAGCCACGGGCTCTCCCGAGGGACCCCCCCCCACACACACACACCAAGAAAAACATTGTTTTCTGACAGGAAGACTGACTAGTCCTGCTGGGACATGCTAGAACATTCAGACAAACAAGTAGTTACATTATTGGCATTTCGTTACCTCTCCATGAGAACACCAATGAGTGTGTGCTGGTCTCTCTCAGTCCACCTCTTTCCTTCATTTCCCGACTCATCGTCTGTTTCTTCTAGTCCACTCTGCTCATTCCTCGCTTAGCCTACTTAAACTGCACGAGACCCTTTTCTCTTCTCTTCACTCCATCCCCATTTCCATCCCCTTTCTCAGTCGCCTCACTCTTCTCCAAAAGGCTTTCCACTCACTTTCTCTTTTCTTTCTCTGCTGTCCATCTGACATAGTTCTTACTATCTCTCTCTGACTGCCTCTAGTCATTTCCCTGTCTTCCAGCTCATATCTGTCCGCATTTATTAGACCACAGGGCCGTGAGTGTGCCACTGAGTTTGACGGGGCTTGACTGGAAACCACTCCCCCTGTTAAGACTGCCCTCTTCTTTCCTCCATGCCTCAATTCATCCACTCCTCCTTCAGGTCCCTGCCTTCTCTCCTCCTTTTCTCTTTCTTCCCTCTTTCCATCCATCCCTCACACTCTTCCCTCTCTCAGGGCTGTCTGTTATCTCGTATCGGTTGATGTTACGCCATCTTTGTGAGGAAGGGAGCGGCGCTGACAGATTGACTGGGCGTGACAAACAGCTCAGCTCTCCCTCCCTCCCGAGTTTGATTGGGCATGACTAGTTACCTTCGGGCTCACGACTCTCTCATTCCGCCTCTTCTCCCTCCCCTCGTCGGCTCTTAGCTCATATCTGATTACATTCGTCAGCTCTCGGAGGATCCAGGAGGGAGGGGGCGGCTGGCCGCCGTTTGACCGGGCTTGCCCTCCCCGTCACCGGGCAGGCCAGGGATAAGCCCTGGGGGAGGTGGGTCTGTATCCTCAACGCGCAGGAGAAACGTAGACAGTAATTGGCTGGTGCGCGGAGCTCCGCGACGGGGGCCCATGGCAGCCGGTTGCACGCCAATTAGGGAACAGAGGAAGCAGAGCCGGGAAAAAACCAGATCTACCTCAGTCCTCTTTCACCGTGCACGTCTCCCTTTCTCCTCTATCGCTTCTCTTTCTCAAACTCTTCCTCTTGGCCTCTCCGTATCTCTCTTTTTTCGTCTCTCTTTTTTTTTCCTTTCTCGTGTTGTACAGTATCTCCCTGGCCTCTCCGTATCTCTCTTTCTTCGTCTCTCTTTTTTTTCCCTTTCTTGTGTTGTACAGTATCTCTCTGGCCTCTCCGTATCTCTCTTTCTTCATCTCTCTTTTTTTTTTTCCTTTCTCGTGTTGTACAGTGAGTGGTCCGCAGAGAGCAGTGTCTTACTCCTTATGACGTGGAAGGATTTGAATGGAGAGAGGAGAGACTAGTGCCATGTTTGATTGTTTTGGTTTATGCTGTCATGGAATCAGACACGGGCATATGCATACAGACACGTTCACACACACACACACACACACACACACACACACACACACACACACACACACACACACACAAAAATGGTCCCTCATACACACACACTTAGACAAACGCAAAAGGTTAAATACTCACTTTCCTGCCTACGCACAGTTATGATCAGTCTGTCCATGTTCCACAAAGGCATAGTAGTTTGTATAACCAAAACTGCAGTACATCCAAACTTAGAGGACTTAGCGTGACTTCAGTGACTTTCAGAAAAGAAACAGAGAAATAGTGAGCATGAGAGACCAAGCGAGAGTCAAAGAGAGAACGAGGAAGAGTCAGAGAGAGAATGTAAGGGGGAGAGAGAGGCACTAGCAGAGAGATGGAGATAGGGTTGAGGCTGTAAGAATTGAAGATTTACCGTACATCTTAAATTTGTGGAAGAGAGAAAAGTAGAGACAGTCAGACAGAGACAGGGGTGGAGCGGGGTCAAAGAGCCCAGAGAAAGAGAAATGCAAACAATAAAAAAAATAATTGATCGTGGAGCCTTACGATGTTCCAGCTGTCAGCTTATGTACACTGTGTGTTCTAGAACAAATACCACTTCTTTCATCTTATTCTCTGATCTGTATTTTCTCAGAAAGAGGTTGTGTCTCTCTTCTGTTCACAGACCATAGGTTCACGCAAATAGAAACAGAGTTTGGTCCTCTTTTATATCTTAATCTTGTCTACCCTAATAATACAACAAAATAACATTTATACTGTATACATGCTATTTTGAAAACACAAAGATTCTGTCGGCAATTTATGGCTGGTGAGTACCTAGAGTCTTCTGTGAGGTTTAGCCTGACAATTTGCCAACAACTGCACTTGGAATGTCATGGCCAACTGAGGTATAATAGTGACTCCTCTTACATATTATGCAAAAATGAAAAACATATTCCATGACCAACTCAAAATTAAAGGTTCATACAATTATTTTGCTGTTTGCTAAAGTCCCCGACTGCATCTTCAATAAAATGTGAGTCACAGTCAAATTCATGTCACCCAACAGAACTTTTCATGTAACTAGAACTACACGGAACAGCTTGTAGTCCTCTAGTCCCTGTTCATACCGATTTCTGAAATGTTGCCTTCGTCCTGATTTTGATCGCATTCTGATTGTGTATTAAAGCTAAAATACACAATGGGATCTGATTCTGAAGTGTTCAACACAGAAGATCAGGTCAAGATCAGGACAAGATCAAGGATAAGAATGCAACAAAAACAGCAAGACACCAGTGTGTAGGGAAGTACGAGAGTGCAGTTACCATAGAGACAGAATATATGTCTGGTGGTTACCGTATTTGAAAGAATGGTGTGGTGTGATAACAGGTTACGGCAAAGTCACTGTTTTCCTCTAAAAGACATTCTTAACCAGTCAGTGTCTTTCACAAGACATTTTTTCATATCCACCTGCTTCTTCTGATAACGTGAAAACCGATGATAACTATAAACCACATGCGAAGGCTTGACTGTATGTGTATGTATTTACACGTATATACTGTAAATGAAGAAAAGTATTTTTCAGGAATGTTTAGAGTTTCCTGCTTGGCATCACCGGTCAGAAACTGAGTGTAACCATCTGGATTGATGTGGCTCTTGTTACCGTGCCAACACGTTCTTGCTTCCACAGCCACACCTGGCAAAGAACGTCGGATGACTGGCTCCAAGGGCGTTGCAGCGAATAGGCAACACGCCACGCATAAACGAATACCACGGCAACGCCCGACGACTGTATTCGTACCTGAGGGCTCCCATGACGACCCCTCTCTGTAACTTAACTATTCCGGGGAGTAAACACACACACACACACACACACACACACACACACACACACACACACACACACACACACCCTACTCCACCAACCATTATGTCCTCATCAGTTTCTGACAGTTTAACTGCTGGAAATGAAAGGTGTAGCGGGGGGGAGGGAGGCTTCTGCTGGAAATTAGATGAGTTGATAAACCTGGTTATCATCATCCCTTCTCTGTGGAGCTCTCAGAAGGAGGAGAGGGAAGGAGGAGAAGGAAGAGGAGGATTAGGCGGAGGGTGTGAGGAAGAAGGCCCCGTTTTTCACAGCGGGTAGAAGCAGGTGCACGCCACACCGGGTTTGCGGGTCAGATTCCCACTGGGGACCAAGGCAAAAATTAGCTGTATTTCGCTTTGGATACGAGCAGCTGCTTAAAACATCAACTTGAAAATGTTTAAATTAGGAGGGTGGCACAGTAGCAGAACAATGGGGAATTGTCTACTCATTTGCCACTGCCCACCTTATTTCACCTTTACCCATAATCCCCCTCTCTCGTCTTTCTCTGTTTCCCTACAACATTCTGCTGTGTACGACTACTTTCCTGCTTTACATTTATCTCTTGGTCGACTGTTTATCCTCACTGCATGGTTTTACAGTTGTCATCCTGTCACTCCCTCTCAATTGGCTGAGGGATTGTGTCTGTCCTAAGTGGTTGCACTGTATCCTTTGACCAAAACCTCCTCTGTGGCCATCAAGAGATTCTGTCTGCCGATGACATACAGAATGTTACTCACAAGGATGGAGGGGGAGAAAGAGAAAGGTTGAGTGCAAAAGGAGAAAAATGAAGAGAGAGACAGAGCGGAAGAGAGAGAAAGGTACAGAAAATTGAATGAATTAGCGTTTGAACCTGTTGGTTTTACACTGAGGCATCCGGAATCTGCGTGCTGAGGGAAGAATTTGAAATTCACCAAATAAGGGGTGTTGGGAGTCTGTCAGAATGAATCGTACCATGAGCAGGACACCTGTCTGATTCAGCTTGGTGAAACCAATAACCTTACTGCTCTGTTTCACAATGTTGTTTAGTCTGTTCTTACTTTTTACATTGAGGTTACCAGATCTTATTAAAGGTTAAAACTGATTCAATAAATGAGTGATAGAAGCAAGTCATCAGCGTCTTATCCACCCTGAAGCTGCGGCGTTTCCTTAGGAAGAAGAGGCACTGATTTCCCTTAGCACAAATGGCATCCATGTTTGCTTTGAATTTTTATTTACTATCTGGTAAAGCACCCAGATATTTGTGTTGGTCAACAATCTCCACCCAGCTCACATATAGTCAGAGACTGTGTAGGTATCAGGGAGTTCCTACGGAAACGGAAGATCGTATCTTTAGTTGTACTGATATTAAGTTCTAGGAGGAAGCGGTTACACCCTCTAATAAAGTCCTCCACGACCAGCCCGTGGTTTACTTCTACTTCCGTTAAAAGATTTGCAATAACTGAGTCATCGTAATAATGTTATAATGGGTCTGGTGTCATGGTTCCTCAGGCAGTCATTAGTAAAACAAACAGCAATGGAGAGAGGACCCATCCTTGAGGAGGATCATGTACCTGACAAACACCCATTTACTCTTACCCTTTGTGTTCAATTTGGTAAAAAAAATCTAGAACCCAGCTAATAATATTCATGTCTAGACCAAAGTTTGGCAAAAGCTGCTCTGCTAAGACGTAGGGTTGGATGCAGTTATAAGCTGAAGAACGATCAGTAAGTGAAAGTCTTGTCTAGTTTCTCTTCCCTCCCTGTGTTTAGAGCAAAAGTTAGGGAGAGTAGTGGTTCAAGAGTGGGGGGGGGGTTGAGGTATATTGGGAACGACGGAAAGAAAAGGATGAAGACAAGGATGCGAAAGCAGGTAGAGGCCTCCAGGGACTCGGCTGTAACTTGCATAGTCCTCCATCCAAAGCAACGTCCCAAATGGCTTCCCCTTTCTAGTGCACCACTTAGACCGGGGCCGCAATTGGAATTAGTCAAAAGTAGGGCACTAGAAGAGGAAATCGGGTGCACTGTGGAACGCAGGCAGTGTCCACCGTAGTGGTTTTATTCAGTTCCTCTTTGAGACACATGCCTGTCTTAGCCTTGAGCCCAATGTGTAGAAAATGCTGGCTAGAGATGAAGGGTGCGTACTAAATGTCAACCTGTGCTCTGCGCTTCTTTTCACCCAAGGCGTTGGTTGGAGGCGTTCACCACGAGTTGATAGCGCACTCTTTGGGACATGGGCAGCGTGTAGGAGAGAATGGCTGTTGTAGACGGCCGGCAGCCCTAATGATGACAAGTGCAGACGATGGGAGTGGAGAGGAAAGTGTGGGAACTCGTTGGGAGAACTGTGAAGGAGGAGGATAACAAGTGAGGAGACGAGGAGGAGAGGAAGGCTGGAGAAACAGACACAAAAATGTACAAGAGCCTTCTGGATGGAGACTCATTCTTTTCCTCCTTCTTTCTCTTTCTTTATGTCTGTCTCTCTCGCACGTATAAGTATCACTGCATGCCACTTATGACTTTGTTGATCAGCTTACATTCACACTCAAAATAAATACAAAAATGCAACATTTCATTCAGGTAAAATTGTTTTAAGGAAGAAGCTGGCCCTTGCCAGGATAACAGCACTGAGTCTTCTACTACAATTTTTGATGAGGCGGTTAGAACACATGGTAAAATATTTTGTCCACGCAGAATCGCCTCAGTCTCCTGTCCTCGCTTATAGATTTACCTCTTCAATTCAAATCAATTCACTTTACTGGCATGACACACGTGTACATATTGCTAAAGTACAATCACAATGTTTGAATTTTTTTTGGGGGGTAATCAATAGATAAAGTAAAAAAAAACAAAAAATAATATATATATATATATATATATATATATATATATATATATATATAAAATAAATGGCCTTAGTTTGACTTTCAGGTGCCTAAGACTTTTGCACAGTACTGTATGTAAAAGACTTTTACACAGTATTGTGTGCATATAGACCAGTAGTATTCATTTCTTAAACTATAGGTCCGGAGCCCGCTGGTTTTCGGTTCTACCTCATCATTAGTTGCACCCACCGGTTGTTCCAGGTCTGAATAAGTCCTTGATTTATCAGAACTCAAGTGTGGACCCAAATGAACGACACAAGAGGCAGGAACTACCGTTCAGGTGTTTAATAGAAATGGTCGGCAAGCAAGAATGAAGCAGTCAAAACAGGCAGGGGTTCGGTGCACAGGTGATCTCGGCAGAGCTACAGGCGGACGATGAGCAGGCGAGTAGGTGAGCAAGCAGGGGTCTGGTACACGGGAAAACTGGACACTGGGAATACAAAGAAACGAGAGCGCATGAATGACTTGGAAGAACACACAAGACGAACTGGCAACCGGAACAATCAGGGAAGACAGGGTAAGTAGGCAGGGGTAACGAGGGGATGGAAGACACCTGGCGGGGGTGAGACAAGATAACCCAGGTGAACGGAATCAGGGTGAGGGTGCGACCCGATTAGAGGGCTGAAATTAAAAAAGGAGTGGAACTGCCCTTGAGGAAAACAACTAACGCTGATTGATCCCGCAGCTCAGGATAAGGGAGTCTGCTAAGTTATTAAAATGTATGCAAATGTATGCATACTGTACTTTGCCCTGGATAATAGCGTCTGGCAAATGACGTCACCGAAAGTGTAAAGAGCATTGGTGTGATAACCCCGTCACAACACCCTATTTAACAAAGTGATCTCAGCTTGACTAACGTGCCCTCATGTCACCACCGATGAGGTTCAACTGTGCAGCCGGTGTAGGAGTCTCTGCGTCTCTCAACGCGCCAGACTACTGAACCAACGATCACGTAATCGTCCGTCGAAAATCTCCATCCGTCTGAGAGGCCCCGCTTCGCAAACAAATCATTGGTTCAGCAGACGACAAAAGACCGGCAACTGATCAATTGAAACGGGCGCATCGTTTCCCGATGCCAACGGCCTACCGGCGCGCCTCACCCTCATCTTGAGCCGTGGTCGGTGGGGATCTGCCTGAGACAGGGTGAGGCGTACGTTCCCCAGGGTCTTCTCTGGTCGCCTGGACGATTTTTCCACTGACTGAGTGAGCTACGTTCCACCCCTTAACCAGGCATCAATCCATTCCAATTTAAGTGCCCTCATGACATGTCTCAAGGCACCTGATATTTTTTTCTTTTTTTTATATATTAAACAACTTCTACACAAAACGGCCACTGTACTCACTTTTATAAGTCTGTGTAAATTTCACCTTAAAGCGTGAAAATATCGTAAAATATATTACATAGGCAAATTACTGTATGTACTGTAGCACTGTATGTACTGTACTGTACTGTAGTACCTACATGGACGTAGTTCTGCCACTATCGGAGATATCAGATATTATTGAATCGGTCCCAAAGTATATAATAAAAAGTACGTTCCTTGCACACACGCCACACAATCCCCCATGGTGCGCAAACACTCAACTCACATCAGAGGATTTTCTCCAACCAATGTCAGAAACGTAATACACACTGCTGGCAACACAAGGAGACCATCGTTTCTTGATTGGAGCAACAATCAGACACACATAAACGTATGTGCAATTAAAAACCCAGGGTAACAGCTCAAAGAGAGACGGGAGATTGTTTTATGAATTTGTGGCGACAGATGGGAAATTGTTTTCAAAAACACAACGCTTCTCGTCAGCTCATCAGGGCTCCAGTGTGCAGGTACGAGGATTAGACATGAACCAGTCCTCAGGGTCTTTTAGCTCACGATGTGTCTCTGTGTGAGTC
Source organism: Esox masquinongy (assembly GCA_016801175.1). Taxonomy (NCBI): domain Eukaryota; kingdom Metazoa; phylum Chordata; class Actinopteri; order Esociformes; family Esocidae; genus Esox; species Esox masquinongy. Next base: position 4,278 of record JACXGI010005055.1, on the reverse strand, counting down.
TGTGTACTGCATGTGTGTCTGTGTGTGTTTGTGAACTCTTTGCATGGGTTTTCAAATTGTTCCCTTTGAACAAATCACACCTGAGAGTCTTTTTTCAATTATGCTGTGCACTTGGATGTTTTTGATGCGTTCTACTTTCTGTGTGTGTGTGTGTGTGTGTGTGTGTGTGTGTGTGGGTGTGGGTGTGGGTGTGTTTGTTTGTGGTTACATTTGTGTGTGTGTGTTAGTCCTTGTAATTGTTTAACAAGAACTCAGAAATGTTGTACAGTATCTGATGTTTGCCCAATGACACTGTTGATAATCCTCCATGGATGAAGTGGTAATAAACACTGTTTGTTTGTTATGCTGGGGTAAATAAAAGTATGGATGAAGTGGTAATAAACACTGTTTGTTGCTTATGCTGGGGTAAATAAAAGTATGGATGAAGTGGTAATAAACACTGTTTGTTGCTTATGCTGGGACAAATAAAAGTATGGATGAAGTGGTAATAAACACTGTTTGTTTGTTATGCTGGGGTAAATAAAAGTATGGATGAAGTGGTAATAAACACTGTTTGTTTGTTATGCTGGGGTAAATAAAAGTATGGATGAAGTGGTAATAAACACTGTTTGTTGCTTATGCTGGGGTAAATAAAAGTATGGATGAAGTGGTAATAAACACTGTTTGTTGGTTATGCTGGGGTAAATAAAAGTATGGATGAAGTGGTAATAAACACTGTTTGTTTGTTATGCTGGGGTAAATAAAATAAAGTGATGATAAACACTGTTTGTTTGTTATGCTGGGGTAAATAAAGTGATGATAAACACTGTTTGTTTGTTATGCTGGGGTAAAGCCGACTTAAAGGCTAGACTTATTGAAGCCTACTTAAATAAAAATGTTCCCACTTCCTGGGAGGTCCGCAAAGCGATTTTAAATGCTTCGGGAGTTGGGACACGTGTTTATGTTTAATGTTGTACGACCACATTGGTTTTGTACGCACCATTATGTATGCCTTTGTGTTCGTTATGGTGTTAATCATACTTCTCACGGCAGCACCCTAATGCTGTCTAATGGATCCCTGAGTAATTACAATTACCGAATACACTCTCTCATGTGTGTGTGTGTGTGTGTGTGTGTGTGTGTATGTGTGTGTGTGTGTGTGTGTGTGTGTGTGGTGTGTGTGTGTGTGTGTGTGTGTGTGTAGTTTTTCTGGAGTATGGGAACGATCATTTATGTATGTAAGTTTATGTTGTCTTCCTAAGAGGGACAGAGAGAATATCGAGATCCTCAGGATTTTTATATTTCCCGTTAAATTAAGTCTTTGCTGATAAGTCCACCAAGCTCCATAGAGAGACCCTGAATGTCCCCATGTATCTGTGTACGCTAATTGCTAATTACCTACATGTCCCTATAATAAAAAATACAGGACACAACACATGTACCCCTGTTTCTGTACCCTTTGACAACTTTTTTCCGGTCCTCGCAAACTGAACAAACCTCCCCAAAGCTTTACATCGGCTGCTAGAAGAATTCCCTTTGTACACCAAAGCATTGTTTTGATGTTTTCTTATCTTAAATAAACAAGCCAAAAACAGTCTTAGATGTAGTTCTCTTCTTTTATGTGTGTGTTTGTGTGCGTGCGCGTGCGTGCACACGTGCGTAAGGGTGTGCGTGTTGGGTGTGTTTGTGTGTTTCAGTGCAGATAAGCTTGTCTGACAGCGTGTCAGGATTAATTTGCCCTTTGCCGTGCTTCTTTACATACAAAACCTGTTGTGCTAAGGTTAAACAGAAAAAAAAATCTCTGACTCTCACACTTTCATTTTTCATTTATTTTCTCTCTATTATTTTATTCCCTGTTATCTTCATCCTCTCTGTCCCTTTCTCAATGTCTTCCATTTCTATCTCATCATCTCCCTGTCCCTTTCTCAATGTCTTCCATTTCTATCTCATCATCTCCCTGTCCCTTTCTCAATGTCTTCCATTTCTATCTCATCATCACCCTGTCCATTTCTCAATGTCTTCCATTTCTATCTCATCATCTCCCTGTCCATTTCTCAATGTCTTCCATTTCTATCTCATCATCTCCCTGTCCATTTCTCTCTTTGTCTCAATCTTCATCCCTCTCCCTCTTATCCATCTCTCCCCATTCATTCCTCCCCCTCTCTCTCCCTCCTCTCTCTCCCACCATCTCTGTCTCTCTCCCCTGCCCCTAAACCCCTCTCCCTTTCCCTCGCCAAATGTCTCTCATTTTTCTTTCTCCCTTTTCTTCCTCACAGCCTGTTTGTCTCTTCCCCCTCCACCCTCACCCTGTTTTCTCTCTCTCTTCCCTCTCGTTCCCTATGGGATGTTGGTTCCCACAGTAACCGCGAAGACCCGTCCAAGGTGGAATAGCAGGCCGTGTTCCAAACCGCGCCCTACTTATAACACACTATAGTCTCTGGTCAAAAGTAGTGCACTAAATGTAGGGATGCATCACACAAGCATAGATTAACAAAAGTTTTTGGAATGTTTGAGTGTGTGTGTGTGTGTGTGTGTGTTTGTGTGTAGCAGTCAGGTCCCCCGACATGTTGTTACTCTTCACAGTAAATGTAAATTCAATTCAAACTCAAAGGGGTTTTATTGGCGTGAGAAACGTTTGTTTACATCGCCAAAGCAAGTGGAAAATAAGAAAGATAAAAATAATATGGAGCATTGTATTACATATAAAAGAAAAAAAAGACAATTGAAAAATATAAATTAAATTTCCTGCAGCTCTTTAAACCACAGGGGCACAGAAGGACTAAGAAAGGGGAGTTGTTGGGGGGGGGGGGGGCAGTGGATACATGGGAGGGGATGGGAGGGAGGAAGGGGATAAAGAGCGGGGGTAATAAAGGGACTATGTAGACATGACTACCAAACGTACAATCCCATGTTTTTATGGCTGTGTCTGTGAGTTGGCATGTCTGTCAACCAGGGGCCAAAGGTCACGGGAACAGAAGTGAAATGCCAGTGGCACAGTGAGTACTACTTCATGTCTTGAGTAGTTGCTATTGACTTTAGAAATGGATCCGTACGTTCTGACACGTGACACGTTGAAGTGGTTGGTCTCGAGTCCAAGTGTGCTTGTCTGACTATTATATGACTATATGACTACTTCTCTGTCGTATGAAACTGGCCTGTTCTCTTTGATCAACCCCAGAAGGCCTCTTGGTCTTCAAGCCTTTTCACATGAACAGTGAAGAGTCACAGGTGAGTTCAAGGGTTCAGCTGATCCTCTGTTGCTCTGAACAACATGAAGGGCGTATTTTCCCGAAACAGAACAGACTACTTTCTTCTTCTCCACCTCGCTTGACCGCGGCTGAGCGACCGTCACATGCAGGAGGATAGCTGCCGCGTCACTTAGATAGAATTCCGCCTGTGGCCTGTGACCCCTTCAGTGTAACAATGTCAATGTAAGTCCCAGTCTCACTGACCGTCCCTCAGGAGTGTGACACTAAAGTGAAGGCCAAGCCGATTCAACGACCATCATCAAGACAGATGCTCCGTGAGAAGGTGTCAAAGTTCACCACTGACACTCTAAACGCAGTACTTGCGGAAAATTACCGGTGGACTGGCTTTGGTCCCAGGTGAGAGCAAGTCCTACAGAGACATGGGGGGCTGAGACACTGGTACTTACCCAGTTAAACGGAAAGACGAGCCTTTTGTGTGAAACACTGGGGTACATCTCATTTTAATAAAAAAAAAAAAAGCTTTTAAGCCCCTTTTGGGGGGGGGAGTTGTTTCTGGACAGGGCCGGGAGCTGGGGGGTTGTCTCTGGTGCAGTGACCAGAGCAACGGACCCTAAACCGCGCAAAACTTCAGACCAGGGGAACCGACACAACGTGTTTGTCTCCGTTCGTCCGGTGACATGAGAGTACAGCGACCGGGGGGATGATGAGTCACCAGTGCTGAGACACGGGCCTGGAGAGGTGACATGAAAGCTACAGTACACTGACAACACACACACACACACACACACACACACGCACACACACACACACACACTAGCAAACCGGATTATTGTAGCGCCAGGGATTTAATGACAAACCGACGTGGATACCAGGGCGGTTAAGACCACTGGGTCCGTTGTCATGGTGATGAACGAATAGGTCTTAGCCCTAGCCAAGGTTTAGAATAAGTCAATTTGCGTGTTATCCAACTAATATGGCAAGAAAATAGCCAATGCTCGGCAGTTGAGCTGATGTTCACACGCCCACATCATATGTTCTGTACTCCACCCTCCACTCCGTCATATGTTCTATACTCCGCCCTCCACTCCGT
>JACXGI010005054.1:0-49606 GCA_016801175.1 Esox masquinongy | reverse complement strand
AATCCACTTCTAATGACAAGATTAGTGAGACTAATATGCAGGATTTGCTGTGTTTTCTGTGGGATATAAATTCTCACATGGCCTTTTTTTAATTGAAATGTATTGCAGAATTGTTTTATATGGTTTTTTGTGTGGTACAGAATGTGTCTGCCCCGGAGACTCATTTTGCAGGTAGCAGGGTTGTGTGTACAGAGATCATTAATGCACTAAACCAAATACTGATAATTCTAACAGTTCATACAAATTGTTCAGTGACACATAGTAAAAATAAGGAATAATCCAACTGAAGTTAAGAGCATAGTGTAACAAACTGTTAAAAGTTTTAACTGTAAAACAAAAACGCTTTCATGATGAGTTGGTAAATTCAAAGACGTGTAGTGCACGTCACGTGATCAAAAAGTGAGGGAGCTCATGCACAGTGTAAAACGAGTAACCACACGGGAGTGGACAACGATTTAAACAAAAGCCCGTGGTAACGACCGCGACAACGACATAAACTTACAGGAATTGCAATACCAAATCGACCATTTGAACAAAAACATAGAACATAACACTGGACATAGTTTTGGCTTAAATGGTACCCCATAAGATTCTGGAAGATCGAGGGTTATTGGATTAATCGGAACGACTGAATATCTGACAGACATTTGGCGTGTAATGTAGAGATGTAGCCCAATCATATTGAAGTAGAATGCAATGGTTTAGAAATCCTTTCCAAAGGCGCTGTGCAAAATCCATAAGGTAAAATGCAAATTCCGTTTTTGGCCTGCTATGTAAACTCTATCATTGATTGATCCCGCAAAAGGTTTTCAACTGGTTATAGGCTATTCCTATTTGTTTCCTAATAACTTTTAATATGACAGTAATCTAAAAAATAATCAAAGTAATCAGATTATGTTACTGAATTCAAGTTATCAAAAAGTTACGTTACTGATTTCAAATGTGGACAGGTAACTTGTAACTGTAATGGATTACAGTTACAAGCCCATTCACAAAAATCCAACAAGTTGTGACCAAATGTTTTGTCCGACACTTTCCCTGGCAGCCACTGATCTTGCTAAACTAAAAATGTTTTGGACATATTTCCACAAAACAATTCTGATGTAAGTTGGTCTAATTTTTAAAAAATATTTACAGATTTCCAGATATGTTTCAATTAAGTTAGATATATACATTTTTATATGTACAAGTAGTAAATCTTTCAGATAAATAATCAAATTGTATAGAGAGAAAATGTTGAGTTTAACCATTTATTAGAGAACTTATGTACAGCCCCATACATGCAAGTCTTGGCATTAGGTTCCACTCCTTTAGGGTAACTCATTGCCATCACAACGATACTACCACAGAAACATACCTTTCTTATCATTTATACAATTCCCATGACAATGAGCAAGGTACGCAGTACCGATCCCCCAACACTGCAAAACCACTGCCAGACACTACGTCGTACAGCGGAGCGCCATCTGATACCCTGTCAGTACCGGCTCCGCCTGACACTCAGATATACCTTCCACTGAGTATTTATTCCCACATTTTCATTTGACATGTTTTTTTTACTATTTTGTATTTAATATAGGGTTTAAATGTTCGTTACCTCTCTTGATTTTTTTGCGATGAGACAAGACCGTAGATATATTTGATACGACATTGGAAGTCGGGAAGGGAGGGAAAGGTAAAATATTCAAAATACAAGTAATTCTGAAAATGTTTACCTGTAATTATTAGTCATTCAGGTCTTAATTGTAATAAAAACCTTTATGGAAAACAAAAACCTACTTTTCACTCAACTGAGGCCCGTCCAATGTCCTATGCAATTTTATTGGTCGCCAGATCTTGTCTTTAGATTTAATGATTTCATTGGACAATTTGTAAGTGATGACACTAAAGGGCCATAAACATTGATTCAAATTTGGAGAAAAAACATGCGCCATGCAGTCCGACGGGCATGCGTCAACCATATTTGTTATGTGCATCACGCACTCCGACACATGGTCCATCGGTGTGTGCCAACAACTCAACCCTTTATTTCAGTTTCAACACATGCCTCTGGACAGATATGTGCCCTGGCCTGGATCACACAGAGGTGGTCACACAACTAACCACTGAAGCCTAGAGAATAGAGGAGGACTCTCTGCCATGATAAATGCCTGTATCTCCATACCAGACAGACTGGTTGAAGTTGCTCTGGAGCAGCACCATCTCCAGTGTAAGATCAGGTATCTCTAATGTACTACAACAACAGTTTCAGTATAAGAGTAATCTCAGCATCCACAACATTGTAATGCCAAAGGTTTGACAAGAATTATCACTGGCTGCACCATTTAAGTGTTTGCCATGAACAATTTGATGCAGAGTACCACTGATCAAGTATCACATGAGAAAACCTCCCACCAGTGCCTTCATGGATGACCTGACTGACAACATCTGTCCCATGGAGATGGAGGATTCTGAAAGGGTTGGAAACACTTCATCTGGGAGAGGATGAGTTTCAAGTCAGCAAAGTACAGATCCCTCATGCTGAAGAGGGGGAAGTACAGTGAAGATGTGCTGCTTCACCATTCATACAAATTATTTTTGTAACAGAGAAAGGTGAAAAGTTTAGGGTATAATGGGTATAATGTTTGACAGCAGTCCAAGGAACACAGTGTTGGCGGGGCCAGGGTGAGGTGAGACACGGCTATTGCACCCCGAGACACAAACCCGGCACAAACCCAGCACTCCCATTAGCACTCCCATTAGCACTCCCATTAGCACTACCATTAGCACTCCCATTAGCACTTCCATTAGCACTCCCATTAGCACTCCCATTAGCACCCTAAATAATAATTTGGGAATGCATCGACACGCATCACTTGAGCCGATAGCCATCCATCAACTGACTGCCTGTAAAGGACACAGACGGTTGTCGAGACGATTCTTTCATGAGACACACATCACTTGAGTCCAAACAGTGGCATGTGAGTGAACAGCACCTCTGGTAATAAACATCTCTGTCCTCGGCCTGGCAGCATCATAGCTTCCTCAATTAAATATTCCTGGCTCCGCTAGTGGAACACAGCATCCATCCTGGAGGAGCCATCTGGAGCTGTAAGTGTGGTTGACACCTGGACAGGTATACATAGCAAGGTCAAAGCCTAAATATACAAACATGATGTCCTCCCATGGATCCTCTCCTATTCAGGTCTACCTGATCACTACAGTTGAGGGCTTTGACAAAAGGGTCAGCAGACGCCTCCACAAGGGGCTGGATTACCTGGAAGCCTGAACAGCATCACCTGGTATGTTAGGATAAACACGCTGAAACTACCTATCAGCAGCCTGAATGAAGAATTCAAGGTGACCCGTACAAGGGAGGTGCTGCAATACAGGGAAGACCATCAAGACAGTGGAGGCTGTTGGAAGATATTATTTACCATTTGATGAATGTGTAGTGGAGAATTGTTTTCTGATGTGCTAATGACATACTGTCCATAAATAGATATACAGTTGGATGATGTTCTCATTTTATGAATAAAATTATGTGTTGACAGCTAAAAGGTTGATGAATTAGTGTGGTGACCATGAGTACTCTGTTTCATTATTACCGGTAAAAACCATGTGAATTACTGTCCACACACATGCATGCCTCCTACCTGTTTACCTGTGACCTTATACACCTGACCCACCACCTGGCCTCAAACCCCTTCCTGTAGTATATTACAATGTTTTAGTGCTGGACTTGTGCTGACAGTGTCCAGATCCATCTCTGAGTAGATCACGGACTTCCTGACCCACTGGACGCAACACAGAGATGAGGATGCACCCCTTCTCATGACGTGTCATTTGAAAAAGGAGGCGATCTTAGCGGTCTTCAGATGACCTAATTTACTTGTACAAGGAAATCAAGTTTTGACTGTTCTGGGGCCGTATTCACAAAACATCTTAAGACAAAAAGTAGCTCTTAACTTGCTGATTTAGGAGTAAATCTTAAAAAAAGGGTGTGTCAGTCCTAACTAACTAACTAGGACTCCTAAACCTTTGGCCAAAGAGTATTTCACAAAGCGTTTTAGCACTAAAATCAGCTCCTATATCTGGGAAAAGTTAGGAGTAGTCAAGAGGACTCCAAAGTCACTAAGAGCAAATAACAAACAATCCTTAAATGCCTGCTGCTGGCAATCAGTCTCATAGTCCGGTCAACATTTTAGAAACAGTTAATGACACCAAGCTTTTAACAAGGTATTGCCATAATCGCAAGAGTATTCTGATCATAATAGAACTAGTCAGGAATGCTGTCACTTCAACAAACAGAAACAACCCAGCAACATTGGTGATGTATTTTCTGCATGTTATTTGGTGCACTTGACAAACTCTACACTACTTGGCCACAGGGGAAATTCAGCGCAGACGAACTACAGTATACAGCTCTGGAAACAAGAAACCAGGCAAGCCAAGTTCAGCCAGCCCGCAATAGAAAGTGTTGACATCTCAAGATTCAAACCCGGTCGCCCACGTGAAAGGCTGTGTCGTTAACCACTACACCACAGAGCTGTGTATTTGGCAGGTGTCAGTATAGCCTCTTGTCTCTTTCCTGAACAAATCCTCTTTTGCCACTGGCCATTTTAATAGTTAATTGGACATTCGTGAATGACACTGATATAGTTAAACTGACTAACAGTTCTTACTAAGTTTAGCTCCACCACAAATAGCATCTATGTATGGCATTTGCCACTGGCAAACACCATACATTAGCCAGTAACAGCATATTAGCCAGTAATAAGCTTTACCGGTATCTACTAACTTACTGGAATAGTCATAAGAATTGAGCAATTGCTAGCGTGTCTGCCAAGGCTTTTTCATTTCATGGCATAAGAACGTATTTTTTTCTTTCATGGCAAAACAAAGTACTTTTTTCTTTCATTCGAGAATGACATTGACATTGACATTTCATTCTTTCATTGACATTGATACAATAACTATCAACATTGATACAATAACTATCAATAAAGGTGACAATAACTTTTTCTTCTTCTTCATCTTCATCCGCTTATCCGGTATCGGGTCGCGGGGGCAGCAGCTCCAGCAGGGGACCCCAAACTTCCCTTTCCCGAGCCACATTTGCCAGCTCTGACTGGGGGATCCCGAGGCGTTCCCAGGCCAGTGTTGAGATATAATCTCTCCACCTAGTCCTGGGCCTACCCCGAGGTCTCCTCCCAGCTGGACGTGCCTGGAACACCTCCCTAGGGAGACGTCCTGGGGGCATCCTTACCAGATGCCCGAACCGCCTCAACTGGCCCCTTTTGATGCAAAGGATCAGCGGTTCTACTCCGAGTTCCTCACGGATGACTGAGCTTCTCACCCTATCTCTAATGGAGACGCCAGCCACCCTTCTGAGAAAACCCATTTCAGCTGCTTGTACTCGCGATCTAGTTCTTTCGGTCATGACCCAGCCTTCATGACCATAGGTGAGGGTAGGAATGAAAATTGACTGGTATATTGAGAGCTTTGCCTTCCAGCACAGCTCTCTTTTTGTCACAACGGTGCGGTAAAGCGAATGCAATACCGCCCCCACTGCTCCGATTCTCCGGCCAATCTCCCGCTCCATTGTACCCTCACTCGCGAACAAGACCCCGAGATACTTGAACTCCTTTACTTGGGGTAACGCCTCTTTCCCTACCCGGAGGAGGCACTCCATCGGTTTCCTGCTGAGAACCATGGCCTCAGTTTTAGAGGTGCTAATCCTCATCCCAACCGCTTCACACTCGGCTGCAAACTGGTCCAGTGAGTGCTGAAGGTCACAGACCGATGATGCCATCAGAACCACATCATCCGCAAAAAGCAGTGATGAGATCCCCAGCCCACCGAACTGCAATCCCTCCCCACTCCGACTACGCCTCGATATCCTGTCCATGAAAGTTACAAACAGGATTGGTGACAAAGCGCAGCCCTGGCGGAGGCCAACCCCCACCTGGAACAAGTCCGACTTACTACAGAGAACCCGAACACAGCTCTCACTTTGGACATACAGTGATTGGATAGCCCTCAGAAGGGACCTCCTCACCCCATACTCCCGCAGCACCTCCCACAGTATCTCCCGGGGGACCCGGTCATACGCCTTCTCCAGATCCACAAAACACATGTAGACTGGATGGGCATATTCCCAGGCCCCCTCCCGGATCCTTGCAAGAGTAAAGAGCTGGTCGGTTGTTCCGCGACCAGGATGGAATCCGCATTGTTCCTCTTCAATCTGAGGTTTGACAAACCCTCCTTTCTAGTACCTTTGAGTAGACTTTCCCAGGGAGGCTGAGAAGTGTGATACCCCTGTAATTGGCACACACCCTCTGGTCCCCCTTTTTGAACAGGGGAACCACCACCCCGGTCCGCCACTCCTTTGGCACTGTCCCGATTCCGACGCAATGTTGAAGAGGCGTGTTATCCAACACATCCCCTCCACACCCAAAGCTTTCAACATTTCTGGACGGACCTCGTCAATCCCCGGAGCTTTGCCACTGTGGAGTTGTTTGACTACCTCAGTGACTTCTGCCAAGGAGATTGACGATGCTTCCCCATCAGCTTCCAGCTCTGCCTCCACTATAGAGGGCGTGTTAGTGGGATTTAGGAGTTCCTCAAAGTGTTCCTTCCATCGCCCAATTACCTCCTCAGTTGAGGTCAACAGTGTCCCATCCTTACTGTACACAGCTTGGATGGTTCCCCGTTTTCCCCTCCTGAGGTGGCGGACGGTTTTCCAGAAGCACCTTGGTGCCGACCGAAAGTCCTTCTCCATGGCGTCTCCGAACTCCTCCCACACCTGCTGTTTTGCCTCTTTCACAGCAGAGGTCGCAGCCCTTCGGGTCCGTCGGTACACTGCAACCGTCTCCGGAGTCCTCCGGGATAACAAATCCCGGAAGGCCTCCTTCTTCAGTCGGACAGCTTCCCTGACCACCGGTGTCCACCAGGGTGTTCGAGGGTTACCGCCCCTTGATGCACCTAAGACCGTTAGATCACAGCTCCCCGCCGCAGCTTCGGCAATGGAGGCTTTGAACATCGACCACTCAGGTTCAATGCCCCCAACCTCCACCGGGATGCCAGAAAAGCTCCGCCCATATGGCAGCGCACCCGACCCCAGCGGTTCCTCCCATGAGTGGTGGGCCCATAGGATGGAGAGGGGGGTGCCACGTTGCTTTTTCTGGCTATGCCCGACCGGGCTCCGTGGCAAACCAGGCCACCAGGCGCTTGCCGGCGAGCCCTCCCTTTGGGCCTGGCTCCAGACGGGGGCCCAAGGGTTCCTCCGGGCAGGGTAATTCCTCCTCTTCCTCGCTTGTGCATAGGTTTTTTTTTTAATCATTCTTAGTCTGGCTCCTCCCCTGAGACCACTTTGCCATGGGAAACCCTACCAGGAGCACTAAGGCCCAGACAACACAGCCTTCAGGTTCATAGGAACACACAAACCTCTCCACCACGATAAGGTGATGGCTCCCAGAGAGGGTATTAAAATATAACTATAGAAATACAGAATTACATGCATATTAATATGTTATGTTGTAGAGCTGTTTGTCATTTTACAATAAGATATTTTCCCCATTTTGCAACAAAGTAGGCTATCATCACCGCTGCTGTTAAAATCGATTTACAACGGTTGAAGAAGATACAGTAACAGTGGAGCAATTCTTACAAATCGTATCAATTATTGAGTCATTTAACTAGCCTATTCTTCGATGACGCTACATAAAAAAATCACTACAACTTGATTCAAATGCTGGAGCTGGATGTAAATACGGTAATTTATATTGACCACTTTACCGTTCATGAAGTAAGTAAAGACGATTAAGGATAGTTTAAAATAGTTGAAATTTCAGCCATTTGCAGATAGATCCTGACATGTGCATAACAAAATGAGCTGGACGTGGTAAAATTGTAGGGTGATAATTTTAAAAACGTGTTTTGACCAAATAAATGGTGTTAAAATTCAGCGATCTTGTGCACATTCTGCATAACCTAATATCTCGCACAAAGAAATTCAACAACGTCAACACATTGTAGGACACTCCCATACGTAACACACTTGCAATTTATTTCAGAACATAAACACAAGATGGCGCTCCAACATTACTTTTAAAAGCGCATCAGAAGGGTCATCCAAGGACAGTTTATACCACAGGTGTCAAAACGGCTCCACGGAGCGCCGAGTGTCTGCAGGTTTTCGTTCTTACCGTGCTCTTGATTGATTAATTAGGTCTCTAATTGTTTAGGTTCTACCCTCACCTGGTTTTTAAGGTTTGAACTGAGGACCAATTTGAAGAAAAAAAAAACAGCAGACACTAGGCCTCCGTGGTATCGGTTTGACTCCTGTGGTTTATACCGTCTCATGTTTGAAATGACACATGTATTGTGACATTAATTCCAATACTTCACATTAATTAATACATAATATCTATTTATTTTATTAAACCGTTTTAATTGATGTTATGCAAATTCTCTTTCACACAGACTCACACACATGTTAATTTTAATATCAAAGTGAGAAATGCCAAATTAGTACCTTTAACAAACAATTTTCCCTAACTTAACCCTAAACAGAACCCCAAGTATAATTAAGCTTTTCATAGTGCGGACCAGACAAACGTCATCACATGACATGATTTTCCTTGTTTTACTGTCACCTCCTCGCTATGATAGTAAAACATCAACACACATGCACATAAACCTATAGGTCAGATTCTGTCACGTTGGGGCTTGACCGTGGTTACAATACCCAAGGGGCATTCTCATGCAGGGTTCTAGTAAACATAATGCTGTAGCAAAGATTAATCTGCAAATATAGAATTGCTTAATTATCAAATTCTAATGCCATTAAGATAGATATGAATCATTTTACTATTATGTAACCAGGCAAGTTCCTTAAGAACCAATTCATATTTTCAGCAAGAACCAGGGGGAATGTTATAGAGGAGGAGAAGAAATTAGGATTAGCTCTCCTGCTCAGGGACAGAACAACATAGCATCTTGGGAGCAAGGGGATTTGAACCAAGGACCTTTTGGAAAATAGTCAGATGCCCTAACCACTAGACCACCATACCACTTTTGAATATCCAGTCAACAGAGAAAATCAGACTTTTTTATTTCTTCCTGATTTGGAATGCCAAAGAATTTCCAGACTGTTTTATAGAATGCAGACAAGACTGCAAAAAGGAAGAATGACTGTGACTCATCTGCTAAACAAAACAACCTATGGCATCTACTCTGATTTCCTGGTGTATGTGCCAAAATGCCACTTCTCTGTTGACAATACAAACAGGCTATGAAAGAGAGAAGATTCCCATAATGGAGCAGACCCCAAAACCCCAATGGTTAATGATAAGATTGGGAGTGGTGCTTTTAATCCAAGATCTGTGATGAGCGGTAACTTCTACCTTGAGTATGTCAGACAGGCAAGGCTAACTAAAACTAAGAGGCTGATCTTGATGCAGTGTAACAATTGTTACACTAATGGGTAAGGTTAGGATTGGGAGAGGGGAGCGGGGGAGCTGATCCTAGACCTGTACCTAAAATCAAGTAACACATCACGTGATTTCTCTGTAACGGTGGTAAGAAGAATTAGAGTCACATGTAGATGGCAGTGTGGTATTGTTCATCCTGTAAGAATACTGGTCTCATGGCCTGTCCTTTTTATTTCTCTCTAGTCACAGGCTTATTTACTTAACTTGATTTGGTTCTCCTCCACATACACACACACACACACACACACACACACACACACACACACACACACACACACACGAAAACACTGTGGGAAGGTGAGATAATTCCAGAATATAGTTTCATCTGGTATTGAACTGGGGTTATTCTTAATAAACATTAAGATGATACCTAGTTTATTAGAGCAGTAGTTTTTCAAAGCTCTTGTCTACCACTCTTACATGTCATTTAAAATACATATTTAAATGGAGTTAGACATTATAACTTGACGAATAGCAACATGATAATGTTAATGTCAATGTAATAAACAAAGAGTATGCATCACTGTACAGTACTGTTTCCCACTTAGCAGTAAGTGTGGTACAATCAACCAACTAAATACCAGAACTAGGTGATTCTTCAGTGTGTCAACCATCTCATGACTGATTATAGTTATGCACAAGATGGCCGATTGCTGGAAAGACTTACAGGAAATGGTGTGGTATTTACCTCTACACTGTTGGTCTTCACTCCTCCTGGGTGTATGTAAGTGTATTTGTGGATGCACACGTGCTCTGCCTGTGTCTGTGTGTGTGTGTCTAAAGTACTTTCTTGGTAGGTAATTTATATATTGTTTGATACCTAGATACCTTCTTAGATATCAATTACCTTTGGACAACGTACAGACTTCTTCCCCCCTTTTATTGTGTTCATGCTTGTTGGTGTTCATCATGATGTTATATAGATTAGTTGGCTTGACATTCAGGATGTTGTACTGCTTCTGAACAGTACCTATAGTAATAAAAAAGTTTGCACACATTACATTACATTAGAGTTGTTTATGAAAAGTTGTTATGAAATGTTTCTATGGTTACTTGGGTTGCAGTATATTGAGTGTGGTAAGAGATATTTCTGTAATTCTTTCAGATTTGAATAGGGAAATCATTTAGCTTCATTTAATTATATACAAGTTTGTGTGTCTGCTTCAGAAAGTTACTTCAGGAGTGAAGAGCTAAGATGTACAGCTAACCTCAGAAGTGAGGAGCCAAAATAAGTATAGCTTAATTTCAGAATATACATGTTTGTGTACCTGTTTGGGAAAGTACATTATATTAAATCTGAACTTTTATTTTAGGCTTACTATAATGTAGCTACTGAAGGTTGTAGACAGCAAAGTTTCTGTCCATCCTGAACAAATCCTAATGCATAATTTGTTTTGACTGTAACTAGGCTCAAACACAGGACCTCCGGTTTGTTAGTCCATGTCTATAACCACAACACTATTTAACAAAGGGTAGTCTGTCAGTCAGTCACTCAGTAAGAGACATTCTCTCTTCTAGGCCTGCTCCGCTTACGCGGTCCGGCAAAAACAAAATTTGTCTTATACAACAGCAAGTAGACAATGGCTACATAGAAATCACAGTCAAACAGCATCGGTCAGACACCTTAAATGAAGGGTGACCTGTGCTGGCTGCCTGCTTCCAGACGATATACTCATCTCCCTAGTCATGTTGTTCTTTCTTGACTGACATACTGTCAATTGGCATCATTAACAACTGAAAACATTCCCTACGTTATTCTAGCCATTGTATTTTATTATTTCCTTTTGCTTTTTCAAGTGCTTGATGATTCTTTCTGTAATGAAAAGTGCTATAGAAGTTGAATAATTACTTATTGCCCCAATAACTGACCCTGGATCAGTGAGTATTTATCTACATTTAGCAGTCTTGGAAAGCAGCTCTGAGAGTCACTAATGACATTGATGGTGACCCTGGCACGCTAGGTGCCAACTGTTTAGTCATATTGACTGTTCTTCATTAAATCTACATCAAAATAAAAAATAAAAGCCTCACTACTAACAGGTTCAGATGCTGGACCTCGAGTAAAGTTTACCACTTTACCATCCAGGAAGTAAAACAGTTTGAGGACAGTTTGAAAAATTCTTCTTCAACTGTGTCCTTGATTGTTTGTGTGTAGTTTTTTATTGCGTGGAGAAATATAGTCCTAGGACTTCCCCTGAAAACACCCCAAAAAACAATTTTGCTTTCATTTCGCAGACAAATTCTTCTTCAAGCATAAGAAACAAACGTAGATCGACCCAGATGACGGTCTAATTTACAGTGGTTCCCAAACTTTTTCATTTACTGAAACACCAACTGAATTTTGCTCTGCCCAGAATACCCCTGTACCCTTGCATGTGTATTTTCCTAGTACCGCTGGTTGGGAACCGCTGGTCTAATTCATTCTGACTTTATGAGGCATTGATATTAAAATGTGATATTACCAAATAATAAGAGATTTGCACATTCTGCAGAACCTAATAAGTTGCACATTGTAATTGGGTAGCATCAACACAATGCAGAATGCACACTAAACACATGATGGAGCTCCAGCACTACTTTCAAATGCTGATCAGAACAGTCAATTCTTGATTTCCTTGAACAGTAAATTAGGTCAACTAAAGACAGATTATATTACCTCCTGTTTCAAATGACACGTGATGTGGAAACATGGATTTTCACATTTGACATTAATTAAAATATGATTTATATATTTCTTGTATAAAATAATTAATTAGCCTACTCTATCTTCTGTTCACCTATCTGTCTTTCTCTCTCACACACACCTCATTTTGTGAGTGCATGCGTGCACACACACACCAAAATGTGAGACGTCCTAATCAATAACAATAGATTATGTAATTTCGGGGCTTGACCTTAGTTACAGTATCCAAGGAGAATTCCTATTATGTTAACGCAAGGTTTGTTAGGATTGGGGGAGGGGAGACTGATCCCAGATCTGTACCCAGGGGAGGAGTTACCCAGAACAACAGAGAAACACAAAAATCAAGGAACTCATCATGTGATTTCCCTGAAATGTGGTGAATATATTGACAGTCACCAGTAGATGGCAATGTGGTATTGTTCATTCTTCACCGTAAGGCTGCTGGTGTCTGTTTCATTTTTATCTCTTTTTAGGGACTTTGAATACAGACTAATTAACTGACTGAAACTGATTTAGTCCTCCTCTCAACACACATACCAGAAGAAACTAGGAGTGTACAAGAATTACAGAACATTGTTTCATCTGGGAAAGAATTTGAGTCATTATTGATGTGATTGCACATTGTAGTATTTTGCCTTACAAACTCTGTCTCTCAAGATCACCATAATGGAGTACAGAGAGACATTCTGAAACAATGATGGAATCTTCCAAAACAGTGTCCACCTCTGTAAAAATGGTATTCTCTCTCATGCTGTCAGCTATCATTCTTCACACACTTGTTTGTAATCAGAGACTGATTCAGTTTGATGGTGATTGTTTTCTTTCTGTCCAGCCACAACAGATGTACTTGTTCTTCTACTCGTTAGAATACAGTTTGAGGTGATTTGATGAGGACAGTCTTGCTGAGGTCTTGATTGACCTGTACTGCACACCTGCCTGGCTGTGAAGGGTGGAAGGGCTCAGTAAGGATCTTTCCTGCACTCTACTATGCCCTGTTGTGTCCAGTTAGTCAGGAAGTCACTGATCCACTCAGAGATGGATCTGCACACATTCAGCATATTTGGTAACTGAGGCTGCAGTGAATATAGTAATATGTTCCAGTCCACTAACTCATACTAATACGCTACAGACTGACTGTAGAGGGAGCAATAACTTGTCATATTTCACTGAGAGTTCCTTTGTATCTCCCGTTACTGTCAGATAACTTTCCAGGTAGATAGAATTCTACAACCATAGAAACTTCAGGTTTGTGTACCAACCATTCCATGCAAACACTGTTCACAAACAAATTTCCTTGTAAAGTCTCAGTATTTTTCATTTAGGTTAATGGAGGGGGGGGGGGGTCATTGCCTGGTGTTTCAGGGGTTTGAACCTCATACACCAACGCTACAACAACCAAGCAAGGATTCATGAAGCTTCAACTTGAAAGTCTAAGTAGCAGGTCTACTTTGTCCACTTGATTATTTCTTTTGATCCACAGCCACCTAGATGCTTTTTTTCATTGCCTTTGCTATGGTCTTTGTTAGAGCCATTTTCATAGTGTGTGTAGTCTAGTTAAATTTTCTTTGAGATGTCCCTTCTCACTGCTAGATGGCAATGTCACTGGGGTTAGAGGTCAGGTGGTGGGTCAGGTGTATAAGGTCACAGGTAAACAGGTAGGAGGTATACATGAGTGGGGACAGAGATCCTCATGGTTTTTACCAGTAATAACAAAACAAAGTACTCATCGTCACCACAGTAATTAATCAACATTTTTATTTGTCAGCGCATCATTTTTTTTTCATTAAATGAGAACATCACCCAGCTGTATATTGTTATGGAAATTTACTAAATTATTCTATTACTTCTGATATGTCTGCATGTCAATCATGATTTAAAAGTAGGTTCTTGATCTGCTGACAGAAAAGTACTGAGTTTGTTCCTAGAGGGAGGCCTACGTGTTGTTCTGTTGAAGTGTAACAAAGTAACTTGTAGTCGGCTGCTGTACATGCTATAACCACTGAGTGAACATAGAAGACGTTAAAAGAAGAACCGGTTTAAACCAGATAAACATTATCTTGCTACAGTGTAGTTGTTTTGAACTGTTTTATCACACCCTATTAGCTGTATAGGAGAATATTTTTCTGAGATGCTTTCCAGAGATGTCATTGATTCTGAATTAATGTGTGACTCTGCTTAAAATAAACTGCTTTTGTGTTGTGAGATCTCAGTCTCCAGAATGGATGCAGTGTTCCATTAGCGGAGCCAGGAATATTTAACTGGGGAAGCTATGCTGCTAGGCCGAGGACAGAGATGCTTATTACCAGAGGTGCTGTTCACTCGCATGCCACTATTTGGACTTGAGTGACGTGTGTCTCATGAAAGAATCGGCTCGACAGCTGTCCATGTCCTTCACAGGCAGTTGGTTGATGGATGGTCATTGGCTAAAGTGACACGCGTCGATGCGTTCCTAATTTAATTCTTGCTGCTAATGGGGGTGCTAATGGGAGTGCTGGGTTTGTGCTTTAGTTGTGTTTCGCCCCGGACTGGCACCGTCAATGCTATGTTCCATAGACTGTTGTCAAACATTGTACCCAGAGACCCAAACTTAACACTGGTTTCTCTGTTAATGGAGGAATTTGTATCTCTGATGGCGAAGCAGCACTTCTCCACCAACTTCCTCCTCTGCAGCATGAGGGATCTGGACTTTGCTGACTTGAAACTCATCCTCTCCCAGATGAAGTGTTTCCAACCCCTTCAGAATCCTCCATCTCCATGGGACAGATGTTGTCAGTCAGGTCATCCATGAAGGCACTGGTGGGAGGTTTTCTCATGTGATACATGGTCAGTGGGCCTCTGCATCAAATTGTTCATGACAAACACTTAAATGGTGCTGCCAGTGATAATTCCCTTGTCAAACCTTTGCCATTACAATGTTGTGGATGCTGAGGTGACTCTCAAACTGAAACTGTTGTTGTAGTCCATTAGAGATACCTGATCTTACAAGGAAGATGCTGCTGCTCCAGGGCCACTTCAACCAGTTTGTGTTGTATGGAGATAGAGGCATTTGCCATAGCACAGAGACATCCTCTATACTCACAGGCTTCACTGGTTAGTTGTGTGACCACTTGTGTTCTCTGGACTCTCCTTTCTGCTCTAACGTGTTAACGTTCTACAGGAAGTAGTCTGTCAGACATCTGGTCACAATGCTGAAGAATATCTTTCCCTCCACACTGACCAGCAAGATAGTTCAGAACTGGTCAGTGTTCTTCAAGTTCTTCAGAGGAATCCTTTCCACCTTCCCTTTCCTCCACATCACCATATGTAATATTTACTCACATGTGGTTGAAAGTCATTTTAATCAAACAAATTACATTCTGAAATAGAAAAACAGGCTGACATATCTGGACTGACCAAGATTTCTATGACAGAACATCATAAAACAAAACTGTAAGGTGGGTTTTACATCCAACCTTAATTATGACAGCCAAAATCTTTACAAAATGAATGGTACAAGGCTGAGATATATTGTTTGCTAAAAAGTTAATAGTTTTTATAAAATCCTTACCAATGTAAGTACCAGTACGTTTCTCAAAAGTATTGGGGTCCAAATTATTTCTAGTGTAATGTCAACCAACAAATATTCACATCTGGAGTTTTTAAAAAATGGTCTATTTTCTGTAATAAACATATTTTCTGTTCAGTTTCAATCTCAAAATATAGGCTGAAAGTTGACCCAGGTGAATGTTGACGCGCAGTGTCGATCCTATACCTCCAGTTAAGGCATTTTCCATTTCTCCGCATTGACGTTATAGTTTTCAGTTTCATTAACAAAAATTATCCAAAGAGAAATGCAGAGACACTAGAAGAGGAGGGAAACCCATCAAAGTGACACTGTTGGGACCCTGGAGACCCTGGTGCTAAAGATTCAAAGGACATTGAAAGGGTTGTTACAAAATGTAATATCTGAGCACTACCTTCAGAATAAGACCCTTGCTGCAATTTCTGTTTTATTTTGATATATGTTTAGGGTCATTGTCTTGTTGGAAGGTCTCTTGGCAGAAACAACCATGTTTTGGGCTAAAATACCCTGGTACTAAGTGACATTCACTGAACATTATTATTGCCCTGACTGATTTCAGTGTTTTTAGGTTCTAGTCATTCTGTTTCTATGTTCAGCTTTTCATCCCTTGTGTTCACTGATTTCATTGTTGTCTCATTTTCCACTTATCACCTCCCCATTTAGTCTCCCCAGTTCTGTGTCACTCTGTCAGTCATTGTTTCTTGTTATGTCTGAGTTTCCTGTGCTTACGTTTTGAGTCTTGTTAAGCATTGTTGTGATGAAGTAACTTTCCATATTTTACATTCAAGTAATTATTTTTTTGTGTTACTCAGTGATTGTATCCTGCTTCCCCTACAAATATGACAAATGTTTGTGTTATTGTCCCTTGCCAATATAGTGGCTCAGTTTGTTCAGATGTCAGTCACAGGCGATGCCTCTCGTCCTGCTATGCATTTGGGTGAATGATTTGTCTTAGTGTTGAGAGCTGGCATTTTCAGAATTTGCACTGATTGACAAAAGCAACGTATGTCCCTTAATGTGTGCTTGAATATTTGTAGATGGGAAGTTTGCTTTGCCGTGACAAGCTGCTGTGTAGCCCAGTGGTCAGTGCAACTGTACTCAAAAAGATCTAGATGCATACTCCAGAAAAAGTGATTGAGATCATTCGTTAGGTTAATAAACAGGTGTCAAACTGATTCCACGATAGCCCTAGTGTATGCTGGTTTTAGTTTTTTTCTTTAAATTGCTGCCCAGTTCAGACCTTAACAACCTGGTGAGGGTAGTTCCTAACGAATTAGTGATGCAAGGTGATAGCGGAAACCTGCCCTCCGTGGAACCGGTTCCACACCTGTGGACAAATACTCTGGGTAAAACAGCAAAAGTGGAGGAAAACATTTAGTGATGCCTTGTTTTATTCACATTTGTTCAATGTAATGAAGGGTGCGAATACTTCTTGGAAAGTTGTAGGATGTTTATTTGAGACTCTTTTGTATGTCTAATAAGATCTCTATGTATCCAGTTGAAAGTTTATTCTCTAATAATGTCAGGGGTTCACAGTAGACTGATGTTCTACTATCAGTAATGGAAGAAATAATTTCTGAAATGTGTCTAACTGTACTGCTCTGATTTAGCATTGAAATAATTCAAAGACGTGTGTCTACCTTGCAGCTACCCATTCACTGTGTTATGTGTACACTACGACTGTGACTGTTGGGCTGGTGAATGGGAAGCCCATCTCATACTATGACAGCATCATCCGCACAGAAACTCCCAGACAGGACTGGATGAAAAAGACAGTTGACCTTGATTACTGGAATAGAAACACTCAGCTTTCCATTGGTACAGAGAAGACTTTCAAAGACAACAATGACGTTGTCAGCCAACGCTTCAATCTGACCATGGGTGAGTAAATCTTCAAAGACCTTTCCATATTTTACATTCATCCTTACCTCAATCCTGACCAGTCTCCCAGTCCCTGCCTCTGAGAAGCAACGTCATGGTGATGATATTCAGTGCTGGCTCTAGCTTTTTCGGGGCCCTAAGCAAAATTTAATTTGATATCCCTTCTCCCCTATCAGTCAGGGGCTCCTAATATAGACATTTCTTGAACTGATGTATTTTTTGGATTCTACAAAAATGTATAGAGGAATGCTATAGGAGATCTGGTCCTCATTTGTTTGTGACACACGTGTCTGAATGATATCAGTGGATTTTCTGAATGATATCAGTGGATCATCGGGTCCTCTGACCATTTGTTAATCTGCCTAAACCATCAGTGTGTCTGTTCTTTGTTCTTTTTCACAATGTGGCCAGCTGTCTTGAAAGTGTCATTTACAATGTTTCCCCTAGCCCTTGGGGGTAGTACGGGCAATTTGCCCATTTGGGTAAACACTATGGACAGGATAGGTAAACACATGACAGGGGGCAGGAAGGGATAAAGGAACATAATGTTCCTTTTGTTGCTTATGTCTGGAGATGGCCCTGATGGTGTTAGCCAGGTAATGAGCAATATATTGTTTTTGCATCTCAGGGGTTATCAAAGGACAGTGTGCATCGAAACACATTGGAGTGTCATGGCAAAGGGTCTAAATACTTAGGCTAAAGATGTAGGCTATTGTATGTAGCCTGATGGCAATTTCTTAAATAAAATCTATAACACAACAAATTCAGAGAAAGTGAAGGGGTCTGAATAATTCTGGAAGGCCCTGAAAATGTTGGGTTATTGAAGTTAGGGTTAGGTTGAGGTTAAGGTTAGGGTAGGGTTTGAGATTAGTAAAGTCAGGATATGGCTTTAAGAACAGTCCACTTCGGTGTCCCTATTTAAATAAGTAAATGCGTGTGTGGGTTAATAAAGACGATTGTAACAATAATGGAGATGGTGATGATCATTACTGAAGGATTATAGTATTGATGATGATGCTGATGTTGAAGATGCTTTGGTCTTCTCTGGTCTAACTGATCAAAGCTCCAGAGACTCATTGCCACTGCTGGAGCTGAGCCTGACCATCTGGGAACTTTCTCTACACAGACATTTTCACGCACATGTCCAGCTCCAGTACAGTTTTTTAATGGATAGATAATGTTAGTCCTGTTAGCCTCTCCATCTCTCTCTACTGCTCTTCCTTACTTAACAGCGACTCCTTTATCATTTCATCTATTTATCTATGACATCATCACTAGTGGACAGCTTTCATTTATCAACAGGGTTTTATTCATTTATACATCTTGCTGAAAACACAGTTCTCTACAGTTCTCAAAACAGCATCCATTGTTTAGAATAACACTGATGGAAACAGCTCATCATTATCTGGTCTAGAATTGATCCACACTCTGAGTCCCATCAACTGTCTGTCTGTCATCTGCAAACTCAGACTGGACAACAGCAAAGTCTACAATGACTACCTAAAAACTACTTCACTCAGGAGTGTATTGATTGGCTGAAGAAGTTTCTGGACTATGGGAAGCAGCCTAAGGAGAACAGGTACAGAGACACTGAACATGATGGAGCTCTGATGTAGTAATGATAATGTCCTCATCAGACTGCCTTTTCCTTATACAGTGCCTTCATTTGAGATTAAATACCATGGATATTTTAGTTTATTTTCTCCTCTTTGTCAGCCTCTTTCTTTTTAAGTTCTTCCCTCCATCTCTCTTACACTGTCTTTCCTCT
Source organism: Esox masquinongy (assembly GCA_016801175.1). NCBI lineage: Eukaryota > Metazoa > Chordata > Actinopteri > Esociformes > Esocidae > Esox > Esox masquinongy. The sequence continues at coordinate 30,236 of JACXGI010005054.1, read as the reverse complement.
CCAGTGTCTCTGCTCCAGAAGATCCCCTCCTCTCCAGTGACCTGCCATGCTACAGGTTTCTACCCCAGTAGAGTCATGGTGACCTGGAAGAAAGACGGACAAGATCAGCATGAAGATGTGGAGATGGGAGAGATTATCCAGAATGATGATGGAACATTCCAGAAAAGTGTCGATCTGACAGTGAAGCCTGAGGAGTGGAAGAACAACAAGTATCAGTGTGAGGTTCAGGTCTCTGGTATTAAGGAGGACTTCATCAAGGTTCTAACTGAGGATCAGACCCAGACCAACAGGGGTAAGATAGAGATTTACTGATTTAACACACATTAGACCTAAAGAATCCTACTACTGTTTTAATTACACACTGCTCAGTAGCACTCCCTTGTTGACTGTACACTACTGTGTAATACATTGACAGTCACCTGCTGAAATATTACAAACATTGATTAAGTGGCAGTTTAAAGAATAGTGATGGTTAATTGAAACAACACAATTTGTGTCTAATAGACATTCGCGCAGTTTGAAAAATAATTTATTTCCCTTCTTTTCCTTTACTAGCTCCGTAGCAGTTCTATAACCTGAACATCTGTTCTGTACTGTCCTTATAAAAATAATTCCTCTATGGCCCTGTGCTAATTTTTAAGGAGCCCCTTGGTGTCACGGTAAAAAATGATTGTCTTATCCATTCCCTCTTTTTATCTGTTCCCTCAAATATTTAATCCATTCACTCAACTTTTATTTAATACTCCGATCTAACCTGCAGAATTGACCGCACATCCTTCAATTTGAAATAAAATTATATTCTTCATGTTTTTAATGTTAAACCCAAGATCATCCTCAGCCATAGCAATGTTCCTTTGCCTGTAGAACGTGGACACCTTGCATGAGTACCGTTGGATGTAAAGTTAAGTGCAAAGAAAGGGTGTTGCCTGTAGGGAAAGTAGACAACTTATTCTGTCCACACTAGACCAACTGAGACAGATTGTGTGTTGATAACTATCATGGCAGAACATAAGCAGAACATAAGATGTTACGATGGAGCGAATGCACTGCTGGAGGAGAATCTTTGTTATGTTAACAAACTGTTAGTTCAGGTGTTTATTTAGGTGTGTGGTAACGCATATCCATCACCTTCTGAGTCCAGATACTGTTGATCCTTGTTTTCTTAATGTGATACGTGGTCCTGTTTCTCTTTTTTTAAATAGTCACAAGATTTATGCTCAGAATTTGAGGTTTTATTAGGTATTGTTGTTATAAACTACAATTTCTGCAGAAGAGAAAGACCTTGCTTACACATAAAATGTTTCATATGTTACTGATGACAATCTTTTGTCAGAATATTATAGTACCAAATGGATAAAATATTATTAATACACTATTGATATAGTATACATATTCATATTCTTACTGTATACTACAGATACATTTGAGATTTAGGAAGAGGAATAGTGCTATGATAGAGTATGTTTTCTTTTTTGTTTTGCTTTCTGTCTAAGTAACCTTTTGTTGCAGAGCACTGCATGATGGTGTTTTTCAGTATATAACTGACTAATGAATTACATTTGTTTAGGTCCAGTCAAGAAACCCGTTGTAGTGTATCTGGTCTGGTCGGAGTTATTTATGTGTGTTTGAAGTTAATGCAAATACATTACCCTGAATTTCTTACCATGTAAATGTTAACTTAAAATGACTAAAACATAAGAAATCAATCTTTTTACAAATGACAATCTAACAGATGAGAACTGAGGGAATAAATAAAACAAATTGGGGGAATGAATAAAAAGTTTAGGGAATCGATATAAAAGGTTGAGGGAATGGATTCGTCTGGCTTTTTTTTTTTTTACCTTAGCTCTGCAGGCCTCTGTACATTTTGGCACACATGAATCAGAAATAACTCCTTCTGCTAGCTGGTCATCTCTGTCTAAAAGTGATGTTTGACTGTGTTAGTAGGACTGGCAAGGGGGAAAAAACATCCAAAATGAAAACAGCATATTACACAACAATAACTATACTGCCTGTTTCTGTGGGCTGTTGATCCTGTCTCCATTTTAACCACAATTGTTAAAAGAATCCTGCAGAACCCATAAGACCCACAGGAGTACACATTTTCATTTGAACCTCTTACTCCAAATAACATTCTAAATGCTCAGTTTTTTAATTATTACAGAACCAACCTCCATTGGCCTCATCATTGGAGTGGTGGTGGGAGGATCTATCTTGGTAATCCTGGCTGCTGTTATTGGGGTCATTTGGAAGAAAAGCAAGAAAGGTGAGTGAGGAGAGAAACTTTATTTTTATAAACCATTACATTTACTAATTATAGATATTATCAGACATTTAGTTCTTTATTTTCTAGTGATTAAGTATTAGTACTGGGTTAATAGCAGTGTTTATCAGTATTTTAATTGTGTAAATTGTTGTATTAAGGGATGGTAGTATTGTTTGGTTAAGATAAATCCAGAATTATGTTTTATGACTTCTTGAGTAGGAATACTCAGTTGTAGATCTGGACCATACCAAGTTATCAATGTCAGTAATAGCATTATGTTCATCTGTTTTCCAGGCTTCAGTCCAGCCAGCAGTAAGTGTCTTCCTGTTATCCATCCTAAAGTGATCACTAAATAGGAAATATATGTTTTATCAAGACGTCTATAGAAGTTGAATATTATTCATGTCTTTTTTGAGGCATTGGTCTTGACTGTATCTGTTTTAAAAATGTTTTGTCTGGTTTCATAGTTTCTGATGGTGGTTCCAACTTCAACAATTCTGCTCCAAAAGAGTGAGGTGTCTCTAATCAAACAGATTAATATCTCACTGTCTGTCTTTGAAAACCCCAACATCAACTTTCTCCTTGTGTCACAGTACAGTGAGGATCAGCGCCATCGTGCCTTGCACTCCCAGTTCCCGTCACTCCACAAACTCACCCCAGACTCATTCATTGTCTTGTCTCCCATCATCACGCACACCAGGTCCCAGTTATGTCATCACTATGTGTTTAAATGTTTCTCCTCTGCTCCCCTCACTTGTTGATTATTGTTGCCATGTCACACGTATGTGGTGAGTGTTCGTTTTGCTGCTAAGCCAGCCCTTTACGTTCATTCTGTTTGTTTTGTACTCGGTGTTTGTTTAAATTAAAAGTCTACACTGACTGCAATTCTGCCTGCGTCTGGTTCCTCCTCTCCACCACACTGCCGTGACACCTTGTCTGTATGTAATGATACAAGATTGAGTGAAAAGAGGATATCTAAAGTTATAATTATTCCTGTGTATTTGTTAAACCTGTTTGTCAATTGCTTCATTGAACTCTGTCTGTCTTGTCTTCACAGGTCAAAAGCACAGAGAAAACCAAAGTGAAAATCAAACTAATGTGCACCCAGATCATGATACTTTGGCCAGACAGAAGCTACTCAGTAAAAGGCAAATGACAGCCTGCTTGAAGTCACCTAATGGACTCTCAGTGAGCTGTCATGTTCCTTTCCCTGAGGAGTGGCTTCTATCTGGCTACTCTACAATAAAGGTAGGTAGTGGGACGCTGCAGAGACGGTTGTCCTTCTGGAAGGTTCTTTCATTTCCACACAGGAATTCTTGAGTACTGTCAGAGTGACAATCGGGTTCTTTATCACCTCTGACCTTTCTTCACCGATTGTTCAGTTTGGCCGGACTGCCAGGTGAAGATGAAATGTTTGTGATTTAAATTTCTTCCAGTGTGTTCTTGGAGACATTCAGTTCTGCAGAGAGGTTTCATTTCCCTTCCCCAGATCTGTGCCATGACATAATACTGTCTCTGAGCTCTACGGACAATTACATCATATATTGTTCTGTTTCTCTGACATGCACTGTCAATCAATCAATCAAATGTATTTTATGAAGTAATTTTTGCTGGACCGTGTAAACGGAGCCAACCAAGAAGAGCAGATGTCTGTGAGTGACCGACCACCTGCGAAAGTGATTGCCCCTTGTTCAGTAGTGTGGTGCTTAGAGACGCAGACCTGCAACCCAAAGTCCTGTGTTCGAATCTCGTCACAGTCAAAACACATTATGCATTAGGATTTGTTCCGGACAAACAAAATTTTTGCTGGCTACAACCTTCAGGAGCTACGTTATAGTAAGCCTAAAATAAAACTGTTAACGATTATATTGTGACTGTTTCTGGTGGATTTTCGAAGTATGCATCCATGCAGAATTTTTGGGGTAATATAGGCTAGATCAAAACCCCTTGGGCAGTAAAAAAACTAGGGGTTTCCACGATTCTCTCGTCTTTTCACTTGACGAAAAAGTTGGTTATCGTATTGATAGTTATTGTATCAATGTCATTCACGAATGAAAGAAAAATTAACTTTTTGTGCCATGAAATAGCTTTGGCAGTGTAAAGTTCATATTCAGTCTCACTAGAAATTGCTCAAATCTTAGGACTCTTCCAAGTAGTAAGATACTAGTAAGCCTATTACTGGCTAAGAAGCTGTTAAAACGGCCAGTGGCAAAAGCCATACATTTCATAGATACAATTTGTGTTGGAGGTAAATGTAATAAGAAACGTTAGTCAGGGTTAAACAATGCTTAAAGGTGTCTATCGAAACATGACATGATGTTAATGCATGACAAAATGATCTAATGTCGAGATGCTATACCGACACTGGGCAAATGTATAGCACAGTGGTTTAGTGGTTAAAGACACAGCCACTCATGTGGGAGACCTGGATTTGATTCCAGTGAGGGCAACGTCATTCATTATTTTTAATTGCGGTCCGGCTGAACTAGGCTTGCCTGGTTCCTTTTCTGGTTTCATCAGCACTTCTCATACATCTGCTTACACAGATACCCATCCTAAACCCCCAAAGAGCAAGCAACAACAAGATTTGAGATTTTGCCAGTTCTTTTCTGGTTGTGCCAGATGAGGTTATAAATTACCATACCTTTTTGAGTCATATGCATGTTTAAATGACAAGCAGATCAATAAATACAGGTAGGCTGTGTCCAGAGTCTTTAGGCAGGATCCTGGTAAGCTGCACATCAAGGTAGATCGGAACAGGGATGAACGGAGGGCTGTGGACAGTCAAGGTGACTTTAGGCAGTATCAGCTCCAAGTTTTCAAACCTGGTAGTCTGAAGACATCGTTCATGAACTCAGGTCCTCCTAAGATTGAAAAGGACACCAGGGGAATCAGATGGAATGTTCCTTGGATCAGAAACAATACCTCGGCACAGATTAGTAAGTGTTTATCAGTATGTTTTAACTGTGTACATTTTTGTTTTAAGTGATGGTACCTTTTGGTTAAGATAAATGTTTCCAGAACTCAAGTTATATGAACATCAGTAAACTATGTGGGCATTTTTTGTCTCTCGCCTCAGTCGCAACATGCTGCATTCATCTTGCCATCAATTTTCACATGATTCCCCGTGCCTTTAGAGCTCACACACCCCCAAAACACCACCATGCTTCACAGTGGGGATGGTATTCTGTTCACTATAGGCCTTGTTTACCCCTCTCCAAACATAGCGTTGTCACCATAAAGCTCTATTTTGGTCTCGTAACTCCAAATTACATTGTGCCAGAGGCTGTGAGGTGTGTCAAGGTGTTGTCGGGCATATTGTAACTGGGCTTTTTTGTGGCATTGGCACAGTAAAGGCTTCTTTCTGGCAACTTGGCCATGCATTTTTGATCAAACATCGTCGTATTGTGCTCCTTGAAACAACCACACCGTCTTTTTCCAGAACAGGCTGTATTTCTCCTGAGGTTACCTGTGGGTTTTTCTTTGTATCCCGAACAATTCTTCTGGCAGTTTTGGCTGAAATCTTTCTTGGTCTAACTGACCTTGGCTTGGTATCAAGAGATCCCTGAATTTTCCACTTAATAAGTGATTGAACAGTACTGACTGGCATTTGCAAGGCTTTGGATATCTTTTTATATCCTTCTCCATCTTTATAAAGTTCCATTACCTTGTTAAGCAGGTCGTTTGACAGTTCTTTTCTGCTCCCCACAGCTCAGTATCTAACCTGCTCAGTGCATCCACGTGAGAGCTAACAAACTCATTGATATTTATACAGACACTAATTGAAATTAAAAAAGTCACAGGTGTGGGAAATTCACCTCTAATTGCCATTTTCACCTGTGTGTGTCACCTTGTGTGTCTAACAAGGCCCAACATTCAAGGGTATTTAAACTTTTGATCAGGGCCATTTGGGTGATTCTGTTATCATTATGATTTAAAAAGGAGCCAAACAACTATGTGATGATATATGGCTTTATATGATCACTATCCTTAAAAATAGTATTTTTGCATGATCAGTCATATTTTCAAAATCAATGCCAAAATGTCACTATTTCTGCCAGGGTTTGCGAACTTATGAGCACAACTGTAAGTTGCTCTTTCAAAGGCATATACCTAAACATCACAATTTAGATTCAAGCATAAACTTTGCTTGTTTTCCTGGTCTCATTGCACATAGTTTCTTTTGTTGCCAATCAAGCTGAAGTTGATCAGGTGAGGGAGTGTGCCCTCACACACATTGACCCAACTAGCTGGCTTTTGCAATGGTATCCTGAACACTGTTGCCTTATTTTCTACAGCAACTAAGTTACGCAACTAGTTGCTTTATGGGAACTGTAACTACTAACTGTAATTTGTTACTTTTAAAAGTAACGATTTTAATATACAACATTGATTGTGATATTAAAATCCACATCAACTATCATCTCACTTCATCTCACTAAATCCACATCATCTAACATCATTTCAGATGTTATTGAAAGTGTGAGCACATGCATTAGTCCCTCTTTTTGGCTCAGTGAGCAGCAGCTGATGTTTCCATATGAATAAATTATTCTGTTTGTGTAATAAAAAATTCTAAGGGACAATATGTACAATTTTTACTGTACTACTAGCATAAAAACAAGCAAAAATGACCAGTCGACACCTGCAGTTAATGTTATAAGTTGATATTTCAAATCATCTCTTTATACAAAAATTCTCAGTGGCTGACATTCCCCATCTAAACTTTCTTGCTGGTTCGTCTGTCAGTTTGCTTTGACATGTAATCTCCTTATACTGGCTTTAGACACTCTCAGTACTATCCATCCCACCCTAAACCACCCTGGTCTACTGTAGCTAGTACTGTACCAGTCTCGGGAAGATGAGGAAGAGACATTTTGTGTTATTGTTTTGAGGCACAATTCTGTACATTGCCCTTAGAGTCTAAAAAAAATATATTGTGTTGTTAATTTCTACCTCTCCACTCCCTTGTTTACCCTCTTGCCTCTATGCCTGCCATTTGTTTCTCTCCCTCTCCTCACTCCTCTTATCTCTTTCTCTACCCCACCTCTGCTTCTCATCAGTTCCTCCATTATTGTCTCTGCTCTAGAAGAACCTGTCATCTCCAGTGACCTGCCACGCTGTAGGTTTGTTCCCCAGTGAAGTCATACTGACCTGGAAGAGCGATGGAGAAGAACAGCATGAAGATGTGGAGATTGGAGATGGAACATTCTAGAAAAGTGTCCACCTGTGAAGCCTGATCCTGTCCATGCCCCCTGGTAGCCAGAACATGCCCCCTGGTAGCCAGTCCATGCCCCCTGGTAGCCAGAACAATTCTTCAGTCTCCATGTCCTTAGGGTTTCCCCCTACCTCCTCTGAATGGCTGACTAGTGTGTCTTGTTCCCAACACAGTATCACTTGTTCCAGTGGTTTTGTTTCCAAGTCGGTGTTGGTTCCCAGTTCACCTGTGTCCGTATCTAGTCTCTAGCTCAGCTCCCTGTGTCAGATTCCCCTGGGGTGAATTTTGTATTGTTTGCCTACCTTGTTTGTGGGCTGCCTACCTGTTTGCAAAATATGGAATAAATATTTTTGCTTATGGCTCTGTCCAGCCATATAAGCAAAACTTTAGCTAGACAGAAAATAATAATACAATAAAGCAACACTATATATAACACTGTACACCAGCAGCAGTTTAAAAAAGTGCTGTAAGCTAGCAGCCATGTGGCTAGTATTATTGATATAGCAGCAATCGAGGTAGTATTATTGATATAGCAGCAATCGAGGTAGTATTATTGATATAGCAGTAATCGAGGAAGTATTATTGATATAGCAGCAATCAGGGTAGTATTATTGATGTAGCAGCAATCAGGGTAGTATTATTGATATAGCAGCAATCTAGGTAGTATTATTGATGTAGCAGCAATCGAGGTAGTATTATTGATATAGCAGCAATCGAGGTAGTATTATTGAACATTTTGATATGGCAAGTATGGCAGTAATATACAGTACATAACAGTGTGACCTATCAGCAATTGGTAGGGTTATTGAATATTATAGATACATATGAGTGCAAAAAGCTTATGAATGGTGGCATAGTACACTACAACTATGTAGTGAGAATTAAGATTTTTTTTTTAATATATCAAGAGGAAAAAGCAGTAATATACATAAAACTGCACATAGCAGCAGTTCAAAAAGAGTCCTGTAAACTAGCAGAAATGTTGGTAGTAGTATTAAATATTGTAGATATGGCAAGTATGGCAGTAATATACTTAAAAAATGTAAACTAGCATCAATTTTGAAAGAGTAGAATGGGGGAGTATGAACAGTATGGTAGAAGTATTGAGTATAATAGATACAGTATGAGTGTAATTGCTTATGAATGATACATGTAAAGGAATATTCTAATGCCCATTAAAAGTACTTGAAAGGACATCAGAACAACTGAAATGCTTGTGTGATCAGTATGATCATGGATCAGTGTTACTGGTTAAGGAGCCTTATGGACTGAGGGAAAAAAACTGTTTTTGAGTCAAAACGAACTTGCAATTATCGGACTGAAAGTCAGTTGCGGAAACGCCTGCCCATCATCACCAACCACAACGCCCTAGCAAACAGCCCATCTATTCAACTACAGTATTAATACGTTCATAACTGCCCCTGGTGGACGGTTTCTGATGGCAGGTAAATGGCACTTCACGAGTCATTGAGGACCAATAGCACTGGGATGTGATGATATTAAATGTAATAAACTGCTGATATGTTCTTACTGAACGCAATCACGTTTTCCAAAATAGTTTCATGTTTACGTAATTCCTGCAATGCTGGTTTGCATAGTGTGTGATTTATATGCTAGTTATTATTATCATCAGAATATTTTTTTTCTTATGATATCATTTTGTATTCACTCTGTATTTCACACTATCACATCGATCTGAGATCCGTGGCCACCATGCTTGATCCGACTTGGGATCCCACGGTCAACTACATAATAATGTGTCTGAACCATTGGGATAACGGATCATATGTTGGATAATTGGATTATGAATATATCCACAAAAACCTCTAATCCAGAGTCTTTAGGCAGAATCCAGATTATCTTTACAACCAGGTGGGCTGTGGGCAGTGACAGTAGGAATCATCAGGCAGCAACTAGATCCTCAACACAACCAGGAGGACTTTGGACAGGAACATCTAGGAGTCATCCGGGTGAGGTAGTCATTAGGCATGGTTTATGGGCTCATGTCCTCTTAATATTCTACAGGACATCCCTGGATCCAAAAGGATCCCTCAGCATATGATTCAGACTGACCCTCGTCCCTGTCTCATAAACTAATGCAACATAAACAGTTGGGACTGAGTCAGGACAGACTGACCTTAGTGCCCCAGCGCAATACTATTATGCATAAAAAACTAGGGGCTGAGACAGGGGGGTCTGGAGACAGTGTCTGAAAATAACTCCAGACAGGGCCAAGCAGGCAGGAAATAATCCTGATATTGGGTTATTTGTATTTAAACTAGTTGGAAATTGGGTTTTACAGAAAGTTAACTGTCTATAACTTCTTTAATTAGCATATTTGGACTGTATTTCTTTTTTGCTTCGTTCTGATATAGTTTCTGTAAATAGTAAGGTGTCTTATCAGTAATATTCCTGTTGTTGTCACGCCTACACCACCTCCTCTCCCTCTACACCACCTCCTCTCCCTCTACACCACCTCCTCTCCCTCTACACCACCTCCTCTCCCTCTACACCACCTCCTCTCCCTCTACACCACCTCCTCTCCCTCTACACCACCTCCTCTCCCTCTACACCGTCTCCTCTCCCTCTACACCACCTCCTCTCCCTCTACACCACCTCCTCTCCCTCTACACCACCTCCTCTCCCTCTACACCACCTCCTCTCCCTCTGCCCCGCTCTGATTCACCAGTGTTCTAAAACACTGGCCCTTACTGGCCCTCAGCACAGTTACAGATCAGCTCCCTTCACCTTACTGCACACACCTGGTCCTCATCAACCCTAAACATCCACCTACAGTCTTGTAAAAAAATTAGGACACCCCATTAAATATTCAGTTATTCATTAAGAAATGTTCACATATCGATGTCTAATCTTGTTTTATTCATCTCTGGAAAAGAAAGTGATCTAATTGCAGGTAAACAGCAAAAAATAACATTGTTTTATTCAAACAAAAGACATCAACATAAATGCATATTCTAACTGAGAAAAAGTTAGGACACCCTACCCCCTAATACCTAGTGTTACCCCCTTTGGCTGAAATAACTTCAGTGAGACACTTCTTGTAACCCTCTACCAGTCTCTGACATCGGTCTGAGGAAAGTTTGCCCTACTCCTCAATGCAGAATGCTTTAACCTGTGTGATGTTTGAGGGGTTTCTTGCATGTACAGCTCGTTTCAAGTCACCCCACAGCATCTCAATGGGATTAAGATCTGGGCTTTGACTGGGCCATTCCAGGACTCTCCATTTCTTAGTTTTCAGCCAGTCCTTGGTGGATTTACTGGTATGTTTAGGGTCATTGTCATGTTGCAGTGTCCAGTTCTGCTTCAGCTTTAATTTTCTTACAGATGGTCTCACATGTTGCTCAAGCACCCTCTGATACACTGTAGAATTCATGATGGATTCTATGATGGTGAGCTGGCCAGGTCCTGCTGCAGCAAAGCATCCCCAAACCATGACACTTCCACCTCCATGCTTCACAGTTGGTATGAGGTTCTTTTCCTGGAACGCTGTATTTGGTGTGCGCCTCTGTATGTCCTCTGTTCTGGTGTCCAAATAATTCAATTTTAGACTCATCTGTCCAAAGAACATTATTCCTGAAGTCCTGTTCTTTGACTACGTTCTCTCTGGCAAACTTCAGTCTGGCCTTAGTGTTTCTCTTGGAGAGTAAAGGTTTCCTCCTTGCACACCTCCCGTGAAGATTAAACTTGTGCAGTCTCTTTCTGATTGTAGAGGCATGCACTTTCACATCAACAGTCGCCAGAGCCTGCTGTAGGTCCCGTGATGACATTTTAGGTGTTTTGGAGACTTCTTTTAGCATCTTGCGGTCTGCTCTCGGGGTGAACTTGCTTGGACGGCCAGACCTGGGCATGTTGGCAGTTGTTTTGAATGTCCTCCACTTGTACACTATTTTCTGGATAGTAGAATGGCTGACTTCAAACTCATGTGAGATCTTTTTAAATCCCTTACCAGACTCATAAGCTGCAACAATCTTCTTTCTGAAGGCCTCAGACAGGTCTTTCGATCTCACCATGGTGTTCACTCTCACGTCAAGTCAGGAGCACACCAAACTGAATGTCTGAGGTTTAAATAGGGCAAGCCTTCTTCAAAATGCTGATCAATAATGTTCTAATCATGTGCACCTGATGTGATACACCTGTGTGTGATTTCAGCCATTTTAAGTGGGACAAAATGTGGGGGTGTCCTAATTTATTCCTCACCAGAAATTGCATGTTTATTTTATTACATTTTACAGAAAGTTTTTAAAAGTTTTTTTTTTAGTTTTACTTGTTTAGTTATATTACTTGAATCCCTCAGTATTGTTAAAATTGATATTAAATATCCATATGTCTAAATATGTTAAACATGTTTTCATAGGGTGTCCTAATTTTTCACATGACTGTATATCTAGCCCTCTGTTTCACACACCCCTTTCACTTATTGACCCTGTATCACTCGATGCCAGAGCTGTGTCTGTGTGTTCCTGGTTTAGCACATACAGTAGTATCTTGTTTAGCGCTTGTATCACACCCTTTTATTTACCCAGTAAAGTTTTGTTCAAGAACCGCACTTGCTTCCTGTGTCTCCATGCTTGTTTGATCTACTGACAGTTGTCCTAGTCACAGACAATATTTATAACTAAATAAGGTTGGATTAGGTTTCTACAATACAGACAGACCAATAAAAATACATCTAAACTTGGGAATACTCTCAATGGTGTCCATTAATACTCTATCATTGTATAGCCCTTTTATTCTTAACAGTGGTATAAATTCTTTCTCAGATTTATAATATAGAAACACTGCAGGTAGAATGACTGCCAGTATGTTTGGTCTGTCATCATGTTAAGGAGTTGAAAAGAGTAGCAACAGACTGTCACCCAGGCCATGTTGGGGATTATTTTGGGTTGTTGTCTGATACATTTTTTTCTCTAATCAGAGAACTTTCTTATATGATTTTCCTTGTGATTTTGAGAAATAAAGTGTTGCTAACTTATCAAATGTGTCCTAGTCCTTAATGTAGTCATTGAGCTTTGAGGTGCTAATCGTCAGCCAATCAGAAATCATAACGTGGTCACAAAAATGTAGTCCCGAAGAGTCTTTCACTAGTCTAGTGTTTGTGAGTAATTGGACAGAGTTCACAGGATACATCACACCTCATCAGACAGCCTCCCATTCATTCTCTGCTCTCCTTTGACTCCTCAGACCAGTCATAAAGGCTGTTAAAACAGCTCCTATCATCACTAATCAGACAAAAACACAACTATCTGTAGATCCCAAACCAGCCCCAATACACTTCACACATGCTCACAGTGCCCTCCATGGTCACATGTTGCTCACAAAACTCCAACAGTGACTTCTACAGAGCAGCTAGGAGTTTAATGAATGCATCAACTTCAGACTTCAACTTCAGACAAACATGTGATTTGAATGATCCAATTGATGGCCCACTTCAAAAATAATAAAACAAGGGTTAGGGTAAAATTTTAACTCTTAGAAGAAGTAAACCAAATTAATTGACATAAGGAGGTGGATGACAGATAAAAAACATTAAATGCTTGTTTTAGATCCCAAGAAACAAAAATTTGTTGTCAGATTTCACTAGTAGCCTCAACGATTGTACAGTCAGTGTAAAACCATCATTACTCTGAACCCTGATCTCTCTTTTGATGAACATATAAATATAAATCTAAAAACAAACTCCTCTGATCCCTAACTATAGATCTAGGATTAGATTCCCATTACCCCAGTCATAGCTGACACTGAATTCGTGAGTATGAGCTACATCCACCTACAGTTGTGCTCATACAAAGAAAAACCTACAGGTAACCTCAAGAGAAATACAGGCTGCTCTGGAAAAAGCCGGTGTGGTTGTTTCAAGGAGCACAATACGATGATACTTGAACAAAAATTAGCTGCATGGTCGATTTGCCAGAAAGAAGCCTTTACCGCACCAATGCCACAAAAATGCCTAGTTACAAAATGCCCGACCACACCTTGACACGCCTCACAGCTTCTGACACACTGTAATTTGGAGTGACAAGACCAAAATAGAGCTTTATGGTCACAACCATAAGCATTATGTTTGGAGAGGGGTCAACAAGGCCTGTAGTGAACAAAATATTTTATGGTAATTCCATCGACAGGAACTCTTAATGGAAGTAAGTACAGAGCCAAAATTCTCTTGGCACAATTAACAGTTTATTTTATATTTGCAAAAAGAGAGACGCATCAAAAACTTACAGAAAAAGACAGGGTGGTTGTTTCAAGGAGCACAATATGATGATACTTGAACAAAAATTAGCTGCATGGTTGAGTTGCCAGAAAGAAGCATTTACTGCGCCAATGCCACAAAAAAGCCGGTTACAATATGCCCACAGCTTCTGGTATGCTGTCATTAGGAGTGATGAGACCAAAGTAGAACTTTATGGTCACAACCATAAGCACTATGTTTGGAGAGGGGTCAACAAGGCCTATAGTGAACAGAATACCATCCCCACTGTGAAGCATGGTGGTGGCTCACTGATGATTTGGGGAGATGTGAGCTCTAAAGGCATGGGGAATCTGGTGAAAATTTATGGCAAGATGAATGCAGGATGTTATCAGAAAATACTAGCAGACAATTTCCATTCTTCTGCACGAAAGCTGCGCATGGGACGCTCTTGGACTTTTCAACACGACAATGACCCTAAGCACAAGGCCAAGTTGACCTTCCAGTTGTTACAGCAGAAAAAAGTGAAGGTTCTGGAGTGGCCATCACAGTCTTCTGACCTTAAAATCATTGAGCCACTCTGGGTAGATCTCAAATGTGCAGTTCATGCAAGACGACCAAAGACTTTGCATGACCTGGAGGCATTTTGCCAAGGCGAATGGGTAGCTATACCAACTGCAAAAATTCAGGGCCTCATAGACAACTATTTCAAAAGACTGCACGCTGTCATTGATGCTAAAGGGGGCAATACACAGTATTAAGAACTTAGGGTATGCAGACTTTTGAACAGGGGTCAGTTCATTTTTTTCTTTGTTGCCATGTTTTGTTTTATGATTGTGCAATTCTGTTATGAACTACAGTTGAATTTGAATCTCATCAAAAATAAAAGACATTTGTTTTGCCTGCTCACTCATGTTTTCTTTACAAATGGTACATATATTATCAATTCTCCAAGGGTATTCAAACTTTTGAGCACAACTGTATATCCATCTACTGAGTCTCACCATGGGAGCACCCAGGGGCCTGACCATGCTGTCCGTCTTCATTAACTCCCAGTGGAGCTCTAGGGAGAGGGGGGAGAAGCCTGAGGCCTCACACTGCACCGTCACCACCTGGCAGGGCACAGAGAGAGGGAGAGGGGAAGATGGAAAGGGATGGAGGCTCTGAGAGAGACAAAGGGAGACATAGAGGGAAGAGAAGATAACACAATGTTCATAATATACTGTCCATGTACTGGTGGAATAATGTATGTTTAGTGATAGCTAGCTTCAACACCAATGGAAGATTTTAAATACGTAGAATCTGAGATTCCATCTAACTTCCCTGAAACAAACCCAGTTGAAAAAACTCCATGATGTTCATCCTGTCTCTTTATATTTGAAATCTGAGTCAGAGAGGGGAGGAGAAAACTGAGTCAGAGAGGACGAGGTCTCGACCCAGTGACCAGTCTAGAACCGGTCCTGGAATTTTAAAAACACAAATACACTTTAATGTACAAAGAATAGCTGAACCATTTAATTCTTCCAAGACAGTGCAAATGGTACACTACAGGAAGTAGAGGAGGTAACACAAGGTCAGAATGAAAATCTTTTGGGTATAAAGTGGGGGGCAGGAACAGAAAAAGAGTTGCAGAGTTACATGGCGATGGGGGCAGTAGAAACAATAGACCTCTAACACATAGGCCTGCTTATTGCAATATTCAAGAGAGGCTTCTGTGCTAGACATTTAACATAAGGAAATAATTCTAATTGAAAGGCTAGATAAGTACAATTTCTCCCACAAACCACTGGTTCCCCAAGTCTGGAACTGACTGCATGTGTTTTATTGGACTCACTATGTATCACTGGGAGAGAAACATTACACATTTACACTACTTTATCTGTGACGTCACGTGTGTTCATGGTGCAATAATCTTAATCATTAGTCATTCTAACGGTGGTGTTGATAACTGTATGTTATTTGGTTGGAAGTGGATTTTATCTCTTGTAATAGTTACATTTTGATAAGTAAAACCCCTGCACAAGAAGAATGACATTCCATTTTCATCATAGGGCTCTTTCCTAGTTGATTCCTTAGTTGCTGTGGGAGCACACATGACACTGGAGGCCCAGCTGTCCATTAAGGCCCTGCAAGGCGGCAGAGAACCAGTCAGCTTGCAGGTAGGTGGGGCTGTGGGCGGAGTCTGTGAGTGAGACTGTCCATTGGACAGTAGAAGGCTGGGGCATGAAAGGGTTGATCTCACACTGGGGCTTCTGGACTGAGCCCTCTGGTGGGTGAAGAGAGAAACTGCAGGTGGCTGCTGGGTCTGAGGGGAGAGGATGGAGGTTTAGTCAATAGGAATTATACTTTCAATCAAATCCAATGTATTATCAGCAGAACAAACAAATTTTAATTCTAATGTTTAAACAAATACATGATTTTAGACGATGGCGCATTGTTAACTTTTGTGACAAAATAAACTGATGACAATTGTTTTTCTTTCTTCTTTGACCAGGTAAGTTGTTTGAGAACTAATTCTCATTTTCAGTGACAACCTGGTCGAAAGCATTTAATTGCAAGACTTCAACCACCATTGGCTTGTCATTTAAATTTGTCATAATTCCCAATCCTCTCTGGTTTGTATTGAGGTACATTAGTGACTTCTGCTGGGTCATAGCAGCAAGGAAGCCCCTACTTCGACCAGGACTCTCCTGGACAAACCAGCACTGGACAGCTTGTCCCTTAGACTGAAAGATGGAAAAGAGTTGTATTCATGTGAAACTAAAGATGGATAGGTAAGATGGAAGTAACTTTAAATGAGCTAAGAGATGTACTTATTAATACAGTGAAAACAAAAATACTTGAAGTCCATTGGTGAACAGTATTAAGTAATATATACAAATATAAACAACTGGATGCCTTAAGTGTTAGAAAGTCAACAAAGAAATGGATCAAGTAAGTTGTGTTAAAAGTCAGAGAGCTTGTGCACATTCTGTACAACATAATTCTATCTGATAAGTTGCACACAGAAATTACAGTCAACACATTGCAGAATGCACGATCAACACAAGATGGCGCTCCAACACTACTCCAACACACAACTCTAACACCCGTCAGATCAGTCAAGAACACATTTCTTTGAAAAGGGAACTTAAGTCACTGGTATTCAACTCTGGTTGAATACCACTAACTAAGGTCATCTGAGGACAGCTTACACCTCATGTGTGTGAATTACACGTGATATAACATAAACTTCCATGCTTAGCATTGATTTTTTGTGAGTTTTAATTTGCCCCCTTTTTCTGTCGTCCCTTCATGTCTGTCTATCTGTTTGTCTACTGTTGAGGGGATCAGAAAACCAGAAATCCATGTTCCCTAACCCTATCCTAATCCACTAACCCTATCCTAATCCACTAACCGTGTTCTAATCCACTAACCGTATTCTAATCCACTAACCATATCCTAATCCAGTAACCGTTTCCTAATCCACTAACCGTATCCTAATCCAGTAAGAGTATCCTAATCCACTAACCATATCCTAATCCACTAACCGTAATCTAATCCACTAACTGTATCCTAATCCACTAACCGTGTTCTAATCCACTAACCGTATTCTAATCCACTAACCATATACTAATCCAGTAACCGTTTCCTAATCCACTAACCGTATCCTAATCCAGTAAGAGTATCCTAATACACTAACCATATCCTAATCCACTAACCGTATCCTAATCCACTAACCGTATTCTAATCCACTAACCATATCCTAATCCACTAACCGTATCCTAATCCACTAACCATATCCTTATCTACTAACCGTATTCTAATCCACTAACCATATCTTAATCCACTAACTGTATCCTAATCCACTAACCATATCCTAATCCACTAACCGTATTCTAATCCACTAACAGTATCCTAATCCACTAACCGTATCCTAATCCACTTATCGTATCCTAACCCATTGAAGGATCATGATGTTATATCTCTCTCCATTTAATATGAAGCATCACATTAAAAAACACAGAAATAAAACAATTCAGCAAACTAACACTTAGATACACTCAGGAGGGGTGAAGACCAACAGTGTAGAGGTAAATACCACATACCTTTACCTTTAGTAGTAAAAATGCTAATCTCACCCAAGGTCAGCATTTTAGGTTTACTTCACTCTTCTCTGTCTTGGTCACGCTCAATACAGAAGTTACCTCTTCACAGATCACGGTTCAGATTTCCCCACTCCCAATCCTGTCATTATCCACCTGCAATGGAATAAATATCTGACCCTGAATCAGTGGTTATAAAGTATTTAAAGAATATTTTCGACTGCATTGTTTTCTAGTTCACACACAAAATAATAAATTTTTTCATGCCCTTAAGAACCCAACATAAAAATAATCGGAATTCACCTTGGTAAGACCCCAAGTCACAGAATATATTGTTACCTATTGGGATGATGCTATTGGGATGATGATAGTGAAACCTGACAAATTGGTTTCTGTAAGGATTTTTGTCTTGTCCCGACTTGGTTAAAAGACTATTTCTGGCTTTGGGGTTAAGTTCAGAGTAAAATGTACTAGTGGGGTTAGTGTTCGAATTTGTTTTTTAGGCATTACAGATATTGAGGTTAAGGGGTATTATTGTGACTAGATAATGTTCAGTAGCACATGCTACATAAACCTCCACTCTCCTACCTACTCCTGAGATAGGTGTTGTCCTTCCAAACCAAGTGTGTCCTAAGTGTTGTCCTTCCATGCTTTTGATTTCACTCAAGAACAGTAAAGGAACAGTCTACAGCAGAATTAATTAGCCCAGTGTAAGTTGGGGATGATTAGGTGGCCATGATAAAATGAGGGTCAAATTGAAGAATTAGTTGGGACACTGGTGGTAACAATCCTGCTTTTACAATAAGTGCCATGTGACCTTTAGTGACCACAAAGACACTTGTTTATTGTCCCACCTGAAAGATGGCACTTTAAGCAGGCAATATCCCTTCCACAGCCCTGCGACATTTGGATTGAATCTGATCAAAGGGAAAAGTGCCTCCTACTGACACTCCAAAACCAATTTCATCAGCAGCATCTGGTCTCTCATTCAGTCCAGGACTAACCCTGATTAGCATCATGGTCTCTCATTCAGACCAGGTCTAACCCTGGTTAGCTTCAGAGGGGAATCAGCAGTGGGAACCAGAGAATGCCTATCAGTTACACTCACTGGCCACTTTATTATGTACACCTGTACATTAATAAATCATGTGGCACCAACTCAATATATAAAACATGCAGACATGGTCAAGAGGTTCAGTTGTTTTTCAACCAAAAATGAGAATAGGGAAGGCAGGTGATCTATGCAACTTTCCCTGTGGTATGATTGACATGGTGATTCTTGCATCTCAGAGCATTTAAAGTTTACAGAGAATTGTGAACAAAAAAATATGATTAAGCAGCAGTTCTGTATTAAAGAGCGAGGTTAGATGGGCTGCACATCATTGTTGTGATGAGTGGTTATTTGACTTATTGTAGCCTTCCTGTCAATTTGAAGAGTAACAAATGAAACATTCTCTTCTAGAGGAACATGAGTTGGTAAAAAGCTGCCATAGAAATCTTTGATGTCATTCATGCACTGGAATGTTAACAAAAACGAAGGCATACTGTAGGCCTAGAATCAAAATATTTTCTGTGACAAACCATTAACAAATATTTTTTTAATAGTAAAAAAGCACAAGTTACGATTTAAGACGAAACATTTTTACCATTTTGCATGTCTTGAGACATATATTATCTTTACGTACTAACGCCATCAAAGTTATTGGTGAACATTATAGACTCACAGCACAATAAGAACATTGTTTTGGGCATAAAAGTTTGCATTTACACAGGCAGCCCAATTTTGATTTTGTTGGTCCCAAATTTTGTGTACTGACCAACCAGATTAGCTCTGAAAAATATCTGATGTAAAAAGATCTAATGCGATAAGATCTGGTGTGATTGTTCGAAATACGCGGAAAATATATCAAAATTGGGCTGCAGACGAATTATGGTAGGCGTGGGCCTGATGACAACACACAAGTACTTTCAGTTTCATTTAGTCAACCTCTTACGTTTGTTTCCACACGGATTTTACCGACGATTGATGCTCGCTAAATTCTCATTGGCTCAAAAATGACATCCAAGCTCATAACGACTTGACGCGTGCAAACTTTTCAGTTCATTTGCGTCTCAAGGCTCAGAAGCAGAACGTTTCGTATAAGCTAATTGACGAACATCAACATGAAGGTTTTTATCCTGCTGATCCTGGGAATAGGACTTCTTCCTACAGTATCTGCTGGTCAGTATTAATTTATTTTATATTTAGAAATATTTTGTCCGTCAATGTAGGTTAACCTAATTTTATAGCGATCTACTAGGCTATTTTGCCTCAGTACCTGAGGGAGAATTTGTGTGACAGAATCTCTGGTTAGCTCGAAATCCTACAATAATTATAACTATGGCTTTCATAAGATTTAAAAACCTTTGAAAGATATTTGACAGGTTTAATTACATATTTTTTTCATGACAGATTTTTAGGCCATGTTATAAAACATGTATCTGTCTGAGTAACAGTGCTGAGGCACGGGCGGACAGTAGCATTTTCATTGGAAAATAAACTAACATGAGTCACATTGCACCTATTTTTATAACACATGTTGACCAATAGTTAACCGTATATGATCTTCACATAAAGATCCTATTAAAAAGTATTCTAATGTCTAATTATATCGTTAAATATTCTTAGAAAAAATCATTTTGGTGTTTAATGAGTGTTCCACTGTGCTTATTTAGTTTAGCTCAGATGGGCCTATATACAATTTCTTCTATACCATCGCATTGTTAATGCACTAAAATGTACAACGGTGAATACTAGTTGTCAACGTTGTTTTCCCTGTTCTGCCTGGAAACCAGTTAGCTTAAATGACAGTGGACACATCTAGCTGATCAGAAAATGTTTTGAATGAAATGACTTTTAAGTCGTATTCAGAATATAATGGGGCTAATCTTGGCTCATGAAGGTGTACTGTAATTTCAGTCTAGTTACGTTCAGTTTAATTTCCAATATTAATAAGATTAAGTTGAAGATGTGCACTTTAGAAAAGGTTGCCAATGCGTTTTCAGTAATGTCCTTATGGGGGCAGTATAATGCCACATACTAAGTCACTACTGACGGGTGTTAATCTAGGGAAACGTTGTTTAGCTGCATGACGTTTGGTCAACAAAACGAAACGGGAGGGAATTCTGTCAAATGGGAAATCTGTAAATATGCATACAGTATTAGATGAATTATAAAGATACTGAAGTGTTAGAGGAAGATCAATAATGAAAGATTCGGCGAGCTTATCGTAGGGTATACAATTATTTATTGACAAAGACAAGAGCGGACCAAACAGACACCCAAGCAAGCAGACAAGACAGGGAGGTAAATGTAGTATTGTTTGTTCTGTAAGTTTATCCAAAACTACATCCTTGTATATTTCTATACCTTTGCGTGATAATGTGTCTTGCAATTATTGGTTACAAGAATCACATATTAAATATTAAAATAGTATAGTGGTTCAATAAACAAATACATATTAACTTAACCATTACCTCTGTTTTGTTAAAATAAGTAAGAACCTAGAATAGGCCTTTCATTCTCGACTTTGAGTGGAATATACTCTCTTGATTAGACTCACAAACTCACAAACACATTATTCATTTCAGAACCACCTGCGGAATGGTCTCATTGTATGACAAGAGTCACAGAAAGCCACTGTCCATTTGACCTTACAAATTGAGTTTAGATGAATAGGTCAGAATAGAAACATTGGACCATTAAGTATGAATTATCAAATAATTACACAGGCAGATTCATATGTTGAGTATGGAAAATAATTTTGGTCTGTGGCTATATGTAATGAGGTTGTAAATCACTAGGACCCACCTCTATGTCTAAGCCTTTATTACATGAAATAATGACCAATGAATGAGAACTAAATATTATTTTAATATAAATAAATAATATCAATAAAACAATAGGAAAAAATGACTTCAGCAATAAAAAGAATAATAAAAAATTACGAGCACATTGGGCACCTTTTTTAGATAAAAGCACATTCGGTCAAAGTTAATTGACCTCTTTGAAGCAAACTGCATTGCTGGGTGATATATCAGGGCATCCCTACATTAAATGGCAGCGGGAACATCAAACTATTAGAATGACCTATGACCTCCAAGGCCCAAAAACAAAGAACTTTCTTCTGAAAGTTGTCGGTATATCATCTTTCTGAGAAATGCAGGTTGTACCATGCGAGAAATTGCCAAGCAACTGAAGATCTCATACAATGCTGTGTACTACTCCCTTCACTGAACAGTACAAACTGTCTCTAACCAGAATAGAAAGAGGAGTGGGAGGCCCCAGTACACAACTGAGCAAGAGGACAAGTACATTAGAGTGTCTAGTTTTAGAAATAGATGCCTCACAGGTCGTCAACTGGCAGCTTTATTAAATAGTACCCACTAAACACCAGTCTCGACGTCAGCAGTGAATAGGCAACTTTGGGATGCTGGCCTTCTAAGCAGAGTTGCAAAGGAAAAGCCATACCTCAGATTGGCCAATAGAAAGAAAAGATTAAGATTAACACAGACACTGGACAGAGAACACAGACACTGGACAGAGGAAGATTTGAAAAAAGTGTTATGGACATGCTAATCTAAAAATGTTTGAAGTGTTTGGATGACAAAGAAGAACACTTGTGAGACGCAGACCAAATGAAAAGATGCTGGGGGAGTGCTTGATGCATCTATCAAGCATGGTGGAGGCAATGTGATGGTCTGAGGGTGCTTTGGTGGTGATGAAGTGGGAGATTTGAATAGGGTAAAAGGGATCTTGAAGAAGGAAGGCTATCACTCCATTATGCAACGCCATGCTATACCCTGTGGACGGAGCTTGATTGGAGCCAATTTCGTCCTACAACAGGACAATGACCCAATGCAAAGCTCCAAACTATGCAAGAACTATTTAGGGAAGAAGCAGTCAGCTGGTATTCTATCTGTAATGAAAATTTTTTTATAAAAATATTTATTTAAAGGCTACTGCTTACCATCACAGGATCTCTATTTACTGTCAGTTCCCACTGTCCGTATAGAGATGTGCAGAAAAGCTGTGAGGGTTGCTGCTCCTACTACATGGAAAGGTCTTCAATCTGACCTCAAGATGCAGGATGTTGTTGCACTGGGGTTGTTTAAAGATACATTGAAAATATAGTTGTCTGTGCTTTTAAAACTGTGCGTTTTTAATGGTAGTTGTATTTATTTGGTTATTAATTGGCACTGGATGGTATTGTTGCTATATTTTGATTTCCATATGGTTTCTTGTGTGTTTTAAATTAGTTTTTGTTTGTTGATGCCCATCTTGGACAGGGCACTCCTGCAAAAGAGATTTTTTTTAATCTCAGTAAGTCCCTTTTTCTGGCTAAATAAAGATTAAAGCTAATTAAAAATAATAATAATGATGATAATGGATTGGCCAGTACAGTCACCGGATCTCAACCCTATTGAGCTGTTGTGGGAGCAGCCTGACCGTATGGTACGTGTGTCCATCAAGCCAATCCAACTTGTGGGAGGTGCTTCAGGAAGCGTGGGGTGAAATCTCTTCAGATTACCTCAACAAATTGACAGTTAGAATGCCAAAGCAGCATTTGAAGGACACTTATTATTTCAATCAAAAGCATTATTTCTAACCTTGTCAATGACTATATATCATATTCATTTGGCTATATTTCATATTCAAACATTTTATGTATGTTTTCATGGAAAACAAGGACATTTCTAAGTGACCCGTCAGTAAAGTTCAGTTATGTTGGTACAGTAGGACAGTTATGGTGTCCGACTGAAATCGGATTTAATCCATTGGCATTGAAAGAGTTAAGTCATCAAAACATAAGTCTTATTCTGTCAGCACCTCTAGACTTTCAAGGGGTGTTCATAAGAAATGATATATTTCTGTCAGTTTGAACATGTGTATTTTAGCACTTAAGAATAAAAGTACTTTCAGAGTTTAATCCCCTCCATTTCATGTGAGAATAGGTATTGGGACATTGGGCTCGCAGGTGTTTCCTGTTGAATTGATTAACATTTAAAGACCAGTGAATGTTTAATCTCTGTGCTATCCTTTGCTTTTGGAGTCTGTGTTTAGTGTCAGTAACTATAAGCCAACATGATGGCAGCTGATAGCCCTTTCTGCAGACTGTACCCTGAGTTGTAATTTACCTCTACAGTGGACAGACTCAGACCCACACCAGACTGATGGAGGAGGTGAGAATAGACTCTATGGTTGAATTGTAAATCCAGGATTGACTGGGAGTGTTTTCAGCTTCCACTGGTGGCACATCCACTGGTGTTCCTTGATAATTGCTGTGACCTTGTCTTCCTACCTGAGATTGTGGAAGATGTAAATTAGATGTAGTTTTATGAGGAATGAGCATTCAGGCCTGGTTAGGAAAGAGCTACTCAAACGGTCAGATAATCACTAATTTCAGGTTTGATTTTAACATTGTATAGAAAATGTTGCTTGGTTTTTGATGACACAGGTCTTTTCCTCGTTTTTATTTGGCAATAGTTTACCGTAATATGATACTATTGCCTATTTACTTGATTTCATTGGTAGCGCTGGTGGAGGAGAGGTGTGTGTGTGTGTGTACTGTCAAATAGGGAGCATCATGAGGACCTTGATAATACTTTTTGGGGTGCTCATGCTGTAGATGCAGGTCAGTATCATTTTCATACCTTTGTAATTTAGTGGTGGTTTTAATGTTTAAAGATGGACTACTGCTACAGTTTGAGATCCATGTACCGTGAGAGACTCATATGTAATGTACATCACTTACATAGTAGTTGTCTAGGGTGGATAGTAAAGAAACCTGTAACAAATCTCATGCAAATTGTGATAGTGTAAAGAAACAGTGGGAACAGAAGACAGACAACCAAAGCTACTGTCAAACAAAACGTTTATTACAAACACACAGTAAACAGTTTGGGGAAAGGGGCTGAGCTGGACCCAAGGAATGAAATAGTCAAAAACCCCTAAACTGAACTTGCCTGCCTCAAGAACCGCTTAGCTCACTACTAACTAATACAAAAATACAGTGGGTGGTCCGCTCAGTTCTAACTAGTGTATTCAGATAAAGGTTTCCTATGGGTTGTGTATGCCCAAGCGCAACTTGCAAAAACACCTTTTTCCCAGGTACAAACAAAATACACATGTTAAACAGAGACTAAACAGCAAACAATTGACTTAACAGCAAAGAAAACACCACAGCAATACATACTCACATGAAACAGGACAAAGTGAGATGTATGCACTAAGACTATGTAGTGTATAAATGAACTAAAGAAATGTCTGTTTATCTAAAGGATATGTATGTAGTGTTTGTGTCTATTTAATCTCATGTGTGATCAAGCAAAAAGAGAGTCTCGGGGAGAACCAACTGACTGGGTTCTTAAACCAGGGATGTGTGATGTGATTGGGTAATGAACAGGTGATAAAATGAACAGGTGGTGCAATCAGGAGGAGTGTCCACTCATTGGTCCACCTCAGCAGTCAGAAGATGCCCTGATGACTGCCAGGTGGGAAACACCAACGGCAACAATCAGGAACATAAGGGACACCTGTGTTTAGGGCAGAAGGAGGGGGAAAACACAACAACACATACAGGGTACCTGCATGTGTAATAATAGTATTTGAGTTATTGGCTATTTTTCAAAATAAAAAATTCAGTTCATTGTTTATTCTCAGCTATAGTAATGTCATGGGTTCAGTGTAGAGGGATGTTATATTTTCATAAATGGACGAAACACCTAGGACTTGTTATACATAATTATTTTTTTACCGTTATGGAGTTTAATCATAGCAGTTGAATAATTCAGTATTATTTTTTCACTTGCAGCTACCCATTCCATCCGTTATGTGTACACTGCGACCTCAGGAATACCAGACTTTCCGGAGTTTGTCAATATGGGTATTGTGGATGGAATGCAGATCGACTACTATGACAGCAACACCAAGAAAGTAGTGCCCAAACAGGACTGGATGGCCAAGGCAGAGGGGTCTGACTACTGGGAGCGTCAGACTCAGGTCTCCATTGGTACAGAGCAGTCTTTCAAAGCCAACATTGATACTCTCAAACAGCGCTTCAATCTGACCGGGGGTGAGTAATGAACCATCCTTATTTACTTCCATATCCAATTGTTAAATTTTATTCATAAGCAGTCGGGGACAATTTAATTTAACACACTGGATGTTTTCTGTGTACAATGTGTGCATGAACTTGAATGAGTGTTTGTGTTATGTGAATAGATAGATGTGTCTGTCTATTTACGCCACTCCTTAGCTGTATTCCCTGTCTGTTCCTCTCTGAATATAAAGATTAGGATGATGATAGTGATAATGATGGGAGAGATGAGGTGTGTTATGTCATGTTGGTCCGTCTCAGTGATGAGGTTCTGGACAAGGTACTGGACCTGTTCAACAGAGTGGGAGGAGGGGAAACTACCAGGCATCTGGGAGGAAGTAGTAGTGGTACCAATCAGGAAGACAGGGAAGAACCCAACCAGACCAACTAGTTATAGACCAGTAAAATGACACAACATGTATGGAAGATTATGGAGTGAATGATGCCTGAGAGACTAACTTATTGGTCTGGAACCACTTTATCAGAGTGGTTTCTGGAAGGGGACATGGACTATGGTCCCAGTGATCTGATTAGAATTGAGGTTAGGAAGACTCAGATGAACAAGGAGACATTGTCTTGGATGTAGAGAAGACATGTGATATGTTGGAAAGAGAGGTTAATAATCACACCTGAGGGGATCGGCGGGAGAGGTACAACTGGAATGAAAACCTCCTCTCTGGAAGGTCTGTTCAGGGTGGAGACATCTGGAATGAAAACCTGTCTGGAAGGTCTGTTCAGGGTGGGGACATGTGGAATGAAAACCTCCTGTCTGGAAGGTCTGTTCAGGGTGGGGACATCTGGAATGAAAACCTGTCTGGAAGGTCTGTTCAGGGTGGGGACATCTGGAATGAAAACCTCCTGTCTGGAAGGTCTGTTCAGGGTGGGGACATCTGGGTCGTGTAGCTACATGATGGAGAGCAGAACCCTGCATGGGAGCGTGATTAGCCTGGTGCTGTTCTTCATCATCATCTATGATGTTTACTGTCAGGTTCAACCAGATATCGGCAGGTCGTTATTTTGCAGATGATGCAGCCTGAGGGAGGAGAGGAAGAAACACGTAGTCAAGTCAGGAAGGTACTGGAAGCTGTTGAAGACATGGAGCAGTGGGCAGTGATGTGGAGGTTCAGGTTCTCTGTAGAGGAAACTCTGTCAGTGTTTTTCACCAGGTGAAGTTGAGATATGACTGATGTTGTATAGGAGAGACATAGAGAGGGTGGAGGTGAGATATGACTGATGTTGTATAGGAGAGACTTAGAGAGGGTGGAGGTGAGATATGACTGATGTTGTATAGGAGAGACTTAGAGAGGGTGGAGGTGAGATATGACTGATGTTGTATACAGTAGGAGAGACTTAGAGAGGGTGGAGGTGAGATATGACTGATGTTGTATAGGAGAGACTTAGAGAGGGTGGAGGTGAGATATGACTGATGTTGTATAGGAGAGACTTAGAGAGGGTGGAGGTGAGATATTACTGATGTGGTATACAGTAGGAGAGACTTAGAGAGGGTGGAGGTGAGGTATGACTGATGTTGTATATGAGAGGCTTAGAGAGAGAGAGGGTGGAGGTGTCAAGGTTCCACTGAGAGTATTTTGATAGTAAAATGACGTGGGCAGAACACTGAAAGAGTGATGGGAAAGTGGAAGAATGTCCTGAATGTGATGCACTGACTGAAAGGGCTTTGATAACATCACTGATGATTATGGCAGTATAGCGTATGGTTCAGCTGACAGGAGTTTGGAAAAAGTACTCAGATTACGTCGTGGTGCGTTTTGGACCTCTCTGGTGTCAGATGTACTGGTGGAGGTGGGAGAGAGGCCACTGTAGATTAGGAGACTGAAACTCGTAATGAATTATCGGGTTATGACCCTAGTGTGGAGAATAGTGGAGGAGACAGTGACACTAGTACAGGTATGGAGAAGGAAGTGAGAGAGAGCAGGAGAGAAAGGAGGTGGGAAGAGGAGTAAGAGGTCAATGGAAGTAGAGTCACACAAGAGAAGTAGTGCTGAAAGTAAAGCTCTGAATAACATTGGTAGTTTGGAGACAGAGGGGAGGAAGAGGAAGAGATGACTCCAAGGGACCAGGGAGGTGAGGAGAAAAGAGTGACTGACATCTCTGGAGGAGTTGGACGTTGGGGGGTTGGTGATGAAATGGACAGTTAATGGACAATAAAGAGAGGGTAGGCAGTTCTCAGAGCTGAAGGGGTAAGAGATGAAAACGTGGTTCTACGAAGGGATCCGGTGGAAGAGGAGGAGGGGGGGGGTGAGGTGGGGGCGGGGGGTTGTGTTTGTTCAAGCAGGGAAGGGGTGGGTTCAAGGGGTGATAACTGGAGTGGCTGTGAGTGTTGCCATTATGGATGTAAAAGAACATCTGAAAGGAGGAAGTCTGGTGAAGCAGCGAGAGGTGGAGTGAGGATGGACAGCCAGTCTGTTCTGTTACGTGTCAAGGACAGAGTAAGACTGGACAGAGGATGGAGTGTCAGGTGTGGAGGAGAGCTGGAATGTGGAAAGTGTGGGGACGTCCAACCAGAGTGCTGTAGTTGTGGGGACGTCCAACCAGAGTGCTGTAGTTGTGGCGGCGTCCAACCAGAGTGCTGTAGTTGTGGGGACGTCCAACCAGAGTGCTGTAGTTGTGGGGACGTCCAACCAGAGTGCTGTAGTTGTGGGGACGTCCAACCAGAGTGCTGTAGTTGTGGGCAGCAGCAGCACATCCTATAAATGAGACAACATGGACAGATCACTTCCATTTCCCTGGGTTTATTGTGGCCCACATTAGAAATACGCTGGTTGTTTTTGGCTGCAAAGCATTTATATTGAAAATGTGACAGGGTACTGTCACATCCTGGCATGGCAGGGTCGCTGTGCCAGTGAGATCCAACGCCCTCTTTCCTTCATTTGGATCACAGACACCTGTTTTGTTGTTTATCATCCTCACCTGTTTCCATAATCACTGTTCCTATTTAAGTTTCTCCTTTCCCAGTGTGTCTGGTCGGTCTGTGTTTGGTGTTTGCTTCATGTTATGGTTGTTCTGTCTAGTCGTGATGTTCAGTGTTTCTTTTGTTATAGTTCAAGTTGTTTTATTAAATGTCTTCTGTTGTCCCTGTGCTTGTGTCCTGTCTCATCAACCCTGACAGTAGTAGACTGTTGGTCCCACAATAAGACCAGTAGATTAGAACAGAATTATCACTGTTTCAATTCTGTCAGTTCATTGTTGATGTTTATAAATGAATGTTTACAAACCTGAGGTACCAGATGACACTGGTTGTTGACAGTGTGTTCTACTTCTTGTTAGTAAACATAAGGACATTATTTATCAACTTTCTTATTTTACTGGATTGATGTTGCCTGTATCTGGTTAGCCTTAACAGAGGGAGGGAGGGATTGAACAAAACAGTATTACCACCTCCATAACCAGAGACACTAATATATGACTTGTTATTAAAACACACACATGCTGTTGATGTTAACAAAGCAAGTCTGTCTATACATTGTGTTTCTCATGAAGCTACAGTGCTGGTTGGACGGTTGGAGGAGACATTTTATTGATGTATGTAAAAGTGTTGACATTTCTGAATAATTCACTAATGATGACCTGTGCGTCTTGCGTATGAGAATATTTTTCTTCACGCACTTGAGAACAATGAGAACACTTCGGCTACCTGACACAAGGGCAGTTGAAACAAGTGGTGCCTACTGTCAACATCACGAGATGAGTTGACAATGTATGAAAGCAAGGCATTATTGTGGCATTTTTTTGGAGATGTTTGGGAGTAGGAGTGTGTTTCCCAATTTCGTTTCAACAGTCTTAAATTGTCGACTACGACAGAGAATAGATTTTTTTACAGAAAATGAGGTGAGAAAGATACTGGCCCAGGTGGGCTACTGACTGATGACATCCACTTGCCCGTCAGGTGTTTTTACTGGCCCAGGGCCAGCGGGCCATCATTAACGTCAGACCCTGTGTGGGGCATCGATAACATCTGTAATAGACTATGGCAGGGTAGCGTTTGGTTCAGCTGTCTGGACATCGTTGGATAATGAGATGTTCCCCAGGAACAAGGACTCTGAATATGTAGCAGGCCGTTCGGACCTCTCTGGTGTCAGATGTACTGGTGGAGGTGGGAGAGAGACCACTGCAGATTAGGAGACTGAACCTGGTAATGAATTATTGGGTCAACCTACAAGGACATGGGGAGTCCCGGTCTATGAAACAGGTGCTACAGGCATGATGGGAACATGAGGAGATAACATGGTCTTTAGGTGGGGGGGGTGATACTCAGGTCAGGGAGGTGGGAATGTAAGGAAGGGAGTTCAGCCCCACTGTG
>JACXGI010005053.1:13158-49596 GCA_016801175.1 Esox masquinongy | reverse complement strand
GGTAAGGAGGCCTTAATGTAGGGAGGCCTGAATGTAGGGAGGCCTGAGGGTAAGGAGGCCTTAATG
Organism: Esox masquinongy; assembly: GCA_016801175.1. Classification (NCBI taxonomy): domain Eukaryota; kingdom Metazoa; phylum Chordata; class Actinopteri; order Esociformes; family Esocidae; genus Esox; species Esox masquinongy. The sequence goes on along the minus strand of JACXGI010005053.1, from coordinate 49,530 downwards.
TAGGGAGGCCTGAATGTAGGGAGGCCTGAGGGTAAGGAGGCCTTAATGTAGGGAGGCCTGAATGTAGGGAGGCCTGAGGGTAAGGAGGCCTTAATGTAGGGAGGCCTGAATGTAGGGAGGCCTGAGGGTAAGGAGGCGTCAGGGTAGGGAGGGTCGGTTACCTCTCCGTGAGTGTCGCAGATATAAATGCTCTCATGCAACAATATTTTTTAAATATTTGTCTCGCAAAAACAAGAAAACGTATCATTTGGAGTGCTATTCTTACACCCTTTAAGCAAAAGGCATTTCCAATTATTGCGCTTTTTTGGCCTTTTTTTGTTTAGCTTCATTCAGTTTCATCGAATTTCTTCCACACGCTAAAGGTGACATCATTATAGTGTTGTGACATCCTTCAACTTTTGGTTGTGCGAAAATGTTAGATAAAAGTTAAGTCCAGTTAACATATTAATATCGCTCGAATTTTCGGTTATTTAAATCTGAAATCTGTACAGAAATGTAATTATCAAACTGTAGTCACAGTTTTGCCAAAAAGTCAATTAAAGTTTATGGATGAAAATTCAATGAAAGAGGGAATAAAATGCATTAGGGACTTGTTGGCTAGTGTTATACTCAGGCTAGTGTATTAGCTATTGTGTACTGTAACAGCATCCTTACTTTTAGACCACTTACAAAAAATGTCACAACTTTTCTGTCCATACCGAGTTGTAGAAGTGGGTTCTGGTTGCCACAAGAGGTGGCTTCTGGTAGAAGTGAGTTTGACTAAATGAGGCTGGACCAGTGCTAGAACCTTTACTTTCTGAGGAGAGAATGTCTGCAGGATTGGTCTCCAGCCTACCTTGGCATTTGACAGCTGTGGCTCACAATGCCTCTGTTTGACAGATGTTGACTTCACAGGAAGAGGCTGTGACTGTGTTTCCTGCATTCTTTCTAAGCGTTTATAAACCCCTGGATGCTCTTTGACCAGGGTAGATACCTGTACTTCAAAGCAGGTTGGTTTTTAACACCCCCATTTCATTTTCTCTTCACTGCTTTTGTAAGCTTCTGGACAAAAATGTCAGAGCTTCTTGCATGGGAAAAGCATGTTTGAAAAACATTGTGTGAGTGGGTCTGGTCTTAGGTTGTTCCTGGGTACTTCGTTTCCCAAATTTTTTCCTCATTCCTTTAGCTTGCTTTCTTTCCCTGTGTGATCTCTTAATCCAATGTTTTCATATTTGCAGCTGAAATGTGTGTTTCCAATGCCAACATATTTGTCAGTGTTCGGTCTTTTTCTAGAGCAGGTTTCAAGGAGGCAGCAGCACACTGCAGAAGAAGCTTCTTGTACAGCTTCAGTGTTTAGAGTTGGAAGCTGATTGCCCATGAGCTTCATCTGCCACAGAGACATTGTCATAATGACTTCCTGCAGCAGTGCCAGCCTGGATGTTTTTCTTTCCTTCAAGAGACATTAGTTGATGCACTGACTGCTGAAGGTCTATTCATTATTGAGTTAGTGTTGCCCTCCTTGCATGGCAGTTTTCTCCATAGACCTTTGCCCGGCCTTTACCATTTAACTGTCATATTACTTCAGATACACTTTCTCTTGTAACAGTTTATGACAGTTGTCGTGAAAGACGCTGACATGAAGTTTCCAGTTTACATGCAGAAAGCGGAGATTCAGAGATGCACTCTGTCGTTGACTTAATGTGGACTCTAGCCATGTAGCAAGCATGCTAATAAGTGACATGTGCGTACAGCCAGTAGGGCCATGATAGTCAGCATTGATTGGACAATAGTGACACAAAGCTGCAGGCGTGCAACTGTAACGGGGAGACACAGGGAACAGATACTGGTTAGGTGTTAGGCCCCTCTGGAGGGGGCGTATTAACCACGTAAAAGAAGTGGGTGAAAAACAGAAGAAGCAACAACTTCACTTTTCCTGCGCTCTTTTCCATCGTACTTTCTATTTCCTGAAACTTCTTTGTCTCAGCGGTAGTGCAGCATCCCAGGTTGTAAGATCCAGCCTCTCTTCTTAGTTTTTTTTTTAGCCAAAGCAGCTCTTCCCTAACCCCTTTATCCTCCCCCTGACGAGGCTTGGTTGGAGGCAGGTGTGCCTCATCAGGGGTTGGTAGATGAGCAGAGGGCTCCCTTTTGCAGCTCTGGGCCAGGAGGCTCCCACTGTGGCATCGGCTCGACGCGGATGCAGATGAGGGCGCATTCACGCCATTGTAATTGGAATGGGCAAAGATCTACCTAACTTGCTTGTTTCACTCACACGAGGGCTAGGGAACGTGGCCATACGGGAGCTGCTTGTATAATCCTATGTAGCTGTGGTATATGGCATTCAACAAAGCAGATAAAAAGGAAAAAACACCCAGAGTTTTCCAGTTTCACGGCAAACTAATTGTCTTAGTGTTTCCAGGGACACAGTTCCAGAGCAATCCAATCACAATTGACAGTGAATTCCATGAGTCGAGTTTCTATGCGACGTTGCACATTCAACTAGATATTTCTTCGCAGCACTTTCACGATTGAACAATTCAACCGTTCTGTTATACAATGCATTCAAAATATGCCAAAAAGCCGTTCTCCACTGCGATTCATACTTAAACTACGTTCCTAGGCAAGGACTTCAATAGGCATTCAAAGTCACTCTTCACAGCGAATCAAAGTACCAGTTTCAATGCATCATTTGCAATGCATGATATATTATGAATGAAGCCCGTCTTCACACAGTAATTACAAAAGTGCAGCGCATCCCAACAGTGATAGAAGCCCGGCGGTTCATTCTGTTCTAAGTCATATTTCACATTTTCACATAAATCCACTCTTCACAATGATCCAAGATGAGCATTGCGTTCCCTAGTGTTTCATTGCAGCGCAGGTATTTTCATATGAACACTGGCGAGTTGCATTCTCAATGTTTTTAGAAAAAAAAAAAGTGTTTTACTAATTGTAGTGGCAATTCCAAGGCCACTTCTTTAGATGCCAAACACAGGGTGGTTCAGTAAACATTTCCGTGGATGACATGTTAATGCAGTCAAATGACATGGATTGCTACTCTTCAGTTGGTGATGAATGACAAAAAAGATAAACAAACAATGAAGTAGAAACAGTAAATATAGCCTGTGAATGTATACAACTATAATTTATGGATTTTTTCTATTTATGTAGTACATCTACATACTGAGTCTCCAGTCTTACCATAACTCCCATTTATGTCTTTCTGCCAACAAATTACAGCCCACCGGGTGTCACAACAGCAGTGAAGAGTAATTATCACAAAAAAACTCTTTGAATGTGGTGAAACAACGTCTTCGGCTTACTTAGAGAGAAGGACATTTTTGGGCCGGGGCAAATGGCTTAAACTTTACTGAACTTTTATTGCAGTTATGAACTGTATACTTTACATTGGGGGTGTGGTGCATTGAAGATTACACCAAAGCACTTCATAGAAGACACTAATGATAGGTAATGAAGGAAAGACAACATTTAACACTGTAGCTTTCACAAGAATTTATTTCGTTTTGAATTCGTCACAGATGAAAACGTGGCACTGACTTGGCCTTGAATTGACAGATCAACACTCTCTTAATGAACAGTTAGAAAGCAAACTGGACTTTGGAATTGTTGACATTACACTACATTTTCCAAGACTTATCGTATAAGACTCAAGACACTAGATTATTTTGTTGTGTAAACTTGCAGATATCGATAGCTTTAGATGCCACATTCTGAGGTTTGATGTCACATCTTTGATTGAGCCCCCCCGGAGTATAAAAACAATTGTTTCAGAACCGTATCAAGTGTCTGCACAGTGCGCACGCATATCACTCGATTTTCCCTCAATTGACGGCCTGCGTGGTACGTCTCGAACATCCAGGGTGAATGGAAATTGATTATGCAAACCAAGACGAGTCTATCTAGTGTTTTATTCTCTCTCTCATAATGTAAATAAACCCTTAGTGATTGATGGACAATCAACATTAACCGGAGCCGTTCTAGTTTCTTATCACGCTGCTCTCACAAACAAAATTTTTAACGGAACACTTGCGCGCCAGAACAACCGCACTCCCCGGCCTTCTCCCTCGACTGAACTCACAGGACGATGTTGACAGGGCTGACATGGGACCCAGGTCACCTGCTCATCAGTGCCATTCCCCTCCCCCAGTATTACCCATCCTGCCCAGCACGGTTAGAGCCTGGATGCACATAACTCCCTGCTGAAATACAAATGCCAGCCTCAGAGCCCCCCTGAAGAGAGGCAGACTGAGGAAGGAGGGGAGGTTAAGGCCTTCAGGGGACCAGCAGTTGGGTTTAATTTTTTTGTGTGGTTATCAAAAGAAGATAAGAGAAAGAAAGAGAAGAGGTTGGGGGCCTAACTTATTTATTTATTTTGTTGTCATTATACAGTGGAAAGATCAGGCTAGCAGCCCTGTGACACCTGCAGCTCCAAACTTAGTTCCAGTTATAAAAATATACATATACAGTCCTTTTCTGATTCTGATCTGTTATGACAGTGTTTTCTTATCAAACTAATCTGATTCTATTTTCTATGGTTATGCTAGTGACTTGTTCTCTATCAGAGCGGACATTACTGTATTACAGTGTCAATAAATCCCCTGGTTGTGACAATGATACCAATATATCCCACAGGAGAAAACAATAAGGAAAAGTACCCATCAATCTGTTCTGGGGCAAATCTGCCCAACTGACATGATACCAAATTGCACCTAAATCGGATCAATAAATATTGTGAAACGCTATAAATCCACTGTTAACTCAGCTATATTAAGATCATTTTCTGAAATTACATTTCTACAAATTCTACATATTACACTTTTAGACAAATCAACCCGAGTGACATTACACCAAAATGCATTCCATTGCTTGAGGCACATTTTCACTTTACTACTTTAGCCGGTGTAGTGAGTACATATGTCTTCATACCTTTTTTTGTACCGGCCCACTGTGGGAATCAAACCCACAACCACAACATTGCTAGCTCTATGCTCTATATGCAAAGGCAGAGACAGGAGCTGCTGCACACAACACGTGAGCTTGTTCAAAGGGTCCACTGTCCTGCAGCTAAACCTGTGTACTATACACTGACTCAAGTCAGCTAAAAGCAAGCTAATGCTTGCTATTGAACAACCAAAAACAGGTAGCTAGGTGGCAGTTTATTCATGGAATAATTAAAGGAGCAACATGTTGAAGTGATTCTCCGTGTGGAAGCTAGTTGAATTACAGCAACAAAAGTTAACATTAAACAAACCCAATCCCCCATTCTCACTCATGCTTGTGTTTTAATTACATTTTTGGTCGAACAGCTTAAAGGGTGTAAAAATAATATTTTGGGGATATTTTAAAATAAGTTAATTTGGATGAAACCATGATTTTCAGTGAACTACGTAGGGTTTTAGCGACCAGGAAATGGCAGAGGGATTCCGTCTGCCCATATTCATAAATGTGCTTGAGGAGTCGATCGGGTCTCTTAATGATGCCAGTGGAAGAGAGGGAGGATGCAGCATTCTCATGTTCTGATCGTTCTCCTTTGCCCAATAGAATTCCTTCATTTTACGATGTGCTTTCATATAGACCTAAAAATATTATCTAATAAATATTATATATACGGCTCCTCAAAAGTTGTTATGTGGCAATATGTGCCCCATATCACCAAAACCATACAATTTTAAACTAGGAGTTTAAAGGCTAACTGAGGTATGGTTCTACTTCGTTCACATCTGGAATTATTGTTATTCGTAAAAGTCCAATTTAATTATGACACTGTAATGTGCCACTTTCATAAGGTTTAGCAAAGTGCGCTCCGTTATCCACACTCCACATGGGTTGCTTGTGCACTGTGACTCAAAGGCTGCGTAAGGATGAAAAACACGTAATTTTATGGTTGAATGTGACTGTGATGTGTAGATCAGACTGCAGGCAACTGACGACTAACAGATCTGCAAATAATCTTATATCAAAAACATCAATTCACTATTATTTGTTGACTTGTCTGTCACCTCATGATAAATTGCATTTTTTAACATCTCGGGTCCATAATGGTTCTGTGTAGTTATGATAATGTTGTGTAGTTATGCTAATGTTGTGTAGTTATGCTAATGTTGTGTAATTATGCTAATTTTAGAGACAGGTTTATTGCAGTGAATTTTGTCTGAACAAATAAAACATCTAACAAACAGGAAAACAAAGGCTGATTACTATTTACAATATTCATCCCATACATACTTAATTCTAAAGAAGGAAAATCATACTGGATAAGGAGCAACTGCGTGAATAACCCAATACGAGATTGATTGAATTAATCCTGATGGATTCTGAACAGTCCTCAGTAAATGTTTTTGCCTGAGGAGGGCATAGTTTACCAAAAGTCAGCGAGAAGTACTTCAGTGAATTCAGTTAGAAGTACTTCAGTAAGATTATTGGGAGTTTGGGCAATGTTAACCAGTCTGATTTGCATTCTCTTCTTCCAACAAAACTATTTTTTAATCGGCCAGAGCTGAGTTGCATGTTTGAAAAGGTCGGCCTGAATGACATGGACATTACCATAGGGGGACAGGTTCTCTGGGTTATCTGTCATTGCCTGTGGCTACCACGTCTGCTGTCCTCACCATTCCATTTCTCTCCTGTCTACCAGCTTTGTCATCCAGTTCCCCTGTGGCTAACGTGCTGTGTCATAGGAAAGATTGAATATTGCGGCAGATCTTGTGGTGTAATTTTGGAATAATTATTTGGTGGAAGATAGATAGGACATATGTCAGACCGATGTGATTGCATTTAGTTGCATTGCATTTCAGTTGTTTTTTTATTTGGAATATTATTTCTCTTTGATATGAAAGACGCTTTGAAAACGTATTATTGATGTTTAAAACATACTGTCGCGACTGCAGTTCTAATCAATACTGAGACATTTAATGTAGGTGTTGAATACTAGGGGAGTAGTATATTTTTTGAGAGTGGTGGTCATAGACAGAAGCATTATTTTTTTTCTCAAAAGATTTCTTAAAATAATTAGTTGGGCCCTTTATCTACTTTCCCAGACTGAGATGAACTTGTGGATATAATTTTATGTAATTGAATTCATTGAACAGTTTTAATGTAGAATAGTAAAGGTTTTTTTACTGTTTTCTTTTACATTTCTTATCCAGCATTTAACCAGGGTCACGTCAACCATATGATTGACAGGCACAGACAGTATTTATGACTATACAGGATACAAAGTAGAGCCTTTGGGCTTTTCATAACAGTATCACTGTAAGTAAATATGTATAAGTATAAAACCATCCAGGGCACTGGCTCCGGGGGAAGGGGTGGTCAAGCATGCTGACATGTCAGGCTATGATGTCCTCAGCCATGGCCCCAGAGCCTCTGCCAGGGGAGATACAGAAAAAGAGAAAGCAGTCTCATGGGTCACATTCTCTCTCTCTCTCTCTCTCTCTGCCTGTCTCTTTCTCTCTCTCTGCCTGTCTCTCTCTCACACACATAAACACACAACACTCTGGTCTGCAAACTCAAGGAGACATACTCAGACACCCACATATACAGTCAAGTACCAAAGTATTCCATGTAACAAGAGTCCCAGAACCAGTGTTTCCAATACTCCAAAAAAAGCCACAGAACTAGTGGAATCAGTATAGCTCCATTACTTTTTTTTACCAGGTATGTTGACTGAAAACCCATTCTCATTAATGACCACCACGTTGAAGATTTATCAAGGGCATCAATAATTCTGACCCTGACTGTACACACACACAAAATGTTTTACTGAACACGAACCAAATGAGTAGCGTAGGACATGTCACACAAAACGATATGCAATGCTGTGTTTTTATTTTGTTTTTTGCAAATATTTTGAAGTAAGAAAATAACAACAGGCCAGAAGTATGAAAAACACACCCCCCCCCCCCAGCCTGCCTTCACACACACACACACTGCTAACAAGAAACGCACAGTCCTTGTTTGCTTCATCATATGGGCTAGAAGTTACCCTCTGGAAATTAAGACATCCATTACACAACAATGTGTGTGAGTGTGTATACGTGTGCCATTGTCCTCATTGTTCAGTTGGAACAGTACACAGCAGGCCACACTAATAGGCCTTTGACATAAGACTGCAGACTTAGCCCATGGACTTCCTGGTCATTTTGAAAGAGCTCATCGTTTTGGTTGCGATCTTATCTCTTAACACGTATGGACCCAGAACTTAATCACTGTCAACGCAATGGAGGAGGTCTCACTAAAAATAGATAGATGTACAGAGAAAAGTGATGTAGAGAGAGAGATGTAGGAGAGAGAAGTGGGAGAGGAGGAGTCGGATTAGCAACGTGAATCGGAGTGTTCTCATTCAGCAATCCATCTTCATCTAGCCAACTAGTCCTAATCAAAGGGTCGACGTAGGAAAAATAAAACAAGACCACAGATCATTCATAGGTAAATCTTCTTTCCCTTTTTTAGAAGGGACTATCCATTATTCCACAAAAAAACAACGTTTGTCACAGCTGAGCTAGGCAGATTACTAAGGGAGCAGACGGAAAAAGAGAAATGGGGAGAAAAGGACAAGTGTTAATCTCAGACGGTAGGCATAATGTCAGAAGATAACCTGGAGACTGTATCTATCTCCGTAATGGAACTTTCATGTCAGACTAACCTTATCAAAGAAACAACTTAGTTCCAGCTCTGTTCAGTTAAAATGAATAGGGTTGTGATGAGGTCACAAGAAATTACTAATAAATCTGTTTAACAGTGCAAAAAACGTACACAGGATAAAAAGGCATAGTGATTTTAGTTTTGGGCCAGTAACCAAAAGGTTGCTGGATCAAATCCCTGAGCTGTCAATGTTTGTCTGTCTGCCCTTGAATAAGGCACTTAATAATGGCTGTTCCTGGGATGCCACTGATGCCAGCTCTGATCCCACTCTCCTAGGGTATCTCAAGGGGTAGGATTTGCAAAAAACACATTTTCATTTCAAACCTACACACCTGTGCTGCTTGTGCATGTGTGTGGAACAGGATAACCACCCTGTATTAAAACTTACCTTCTGGACTTGTTTGTTCCTCAAAGACACAGGGTGGACAAAATAATGGAAATACCTAACATATTAATATCGAGGACATAATAAAGGAGTAGGGCCACACTTTGCCTTCAGAACAGCTCCAGTCTTTAGAATGCTGTCATACACGTATTGTGTGTAGTGGGATATTGGAACATTTTTCCAGACGAAAAAACCTCCAGTTCTTTAAGGGTGGAAGGAGGTGAAACTCTTCAAAACTTCACTCTCTGCGTTGCAGAACTTCCCATAAAGGTCCAATCAGTTTCAGATCTGGTGTTTGAAGAGGTCCTGGAAGGTGTCAATATCAGTCAATATTACTTACTTCCATTACTCTGGTCGAGGTTTTGTGATCCTGACACTAAGTTAGGCAGTGGTCATTTCCAAGGCTGTGCTTTTGGGGCATTTAGCACCTGTTCTGTTAAGTCTGTCTATACCTGTCAGTCAGCTTCGACTTGCTACCCCTGTTTCTCTTTGGCAATGCAATTTGTTGAATCATTTTGCCATTTTTGTGAACGATGCACCTGAAATTCGGGCACCAACTTATTTGGCCCCTTTGGAATTTATTTACACCATGTTGCTTTGAAAACTCAAATATCACATTGTCAGACCTCTGTTATAACTGACACATATGTAATGCTAATTGTCAGTCAACCTGATGTGACCTCTGCAGCCGCATTTCAAATTGTAATTTAGTTACTTTAAAGTAACAGTTCAATTCCATGTGGTGTTTCCGTTATTTTGTCCACCTCCCCGTATCCGACTTGTCAAACTAGTAGACTACCATTTATACCAAGCAGTGCTTTTAACCATTTATTCCAAACTGTATGTAGGTGAACACTGCGGAATGAGAAGCCTGTCACCATGACAATGACTTGTCACAGACCACCTCATTGGTGGAGTAGCTCACACAGGGCACCCTGTCAAAGCTGCATGAAGTTAAATCACCACACATTTGGTTGCTACTACTTACAGCTATGGTAAAAACATGACACTGATGTAGCGATTGTAGGAACCCATTCACAATAATATGGAGTTATGCTGAGCATCGGTCGGATGTACCGCACTTACCCGCAGAATATGAAAAATAAACGGCCTCAATAAAAAGTTTGGAATCTTTCTGATATTTCTATTGCTATGGTGAAAACATTGACGTCCCGAGAAAGCATAGCAACTAATAATGATTACGTTGGTGTTCATTTTTTCTACATTGTTTTCCTCTTTCACAATACATACAACATGAAAAATCTAAGTATTTTTTTTCTCCCATTTTTTATTTTCCTACGGCCGCTGAGACACTTGCTGAGAGAAGTGGTGTGTGACGATGTTACAAACTGATATAAATCTGCATCTCAAAAAAATTTAATATCGTGGAAAATTTCGTAATTCTAATCAAAAAGTGACACTTTCATATATTCTAGATTCATTACACATAAAGTGAAACATTTCAAGCCTTTTTTCTTTCAGTGTTGATGATTACGGCTTACAGCTCATGGAAATCAAAAATCCGGTATCTCAAAATATTAGAATAAAAAAATTACAATACAGAAATGTCGAAAAAACGAACTTTTCCACGATATTCAAATTTTTTTAGATGCGCTGTAGGTATCCGGTCGGTGCGTTAGTGTTTGACTGCTCTGGCTCCTGTGCTGTCTCGACCTTGAGCCTACTGTTGAGGCGGACACGCGTGGGGCTTCACTTTGCATAGTCTGTCCAAGTGACTGAGAGGGTATTTTGTGTGTGCTGTCGTTAGCTGTGTGCGTCCCAGTGGGGTCCATTGTTTCAACCCTGTCTTATGCATTGGTAGGAGTTAGCATGCTGCGAATTGTACTATACAATACCTGTTATTGATGTTCTACGATGATATTGTCGCCGTCCAATAAAGCCGTCTAAGTGTATATGTATATATATCGCTGTCATAGAGAGTTTCACTTATCTTGGCTAACATTTTCCTTTTGATCGATGTTCATCCCTTCAAACAGAGAATGGTAAATGTTTTGTAGGCTACAACGGGATTTGGTGTGATTAGAAAAATGTATGTAAATACGATGTTGTCTCACTTAATGCAGATGTATAATGCAGTTGGTATGATTTGAATGTCCATCCATTGTAAATATAAAGAGTTTGTTACAATAATAAAGTAGATGCAGATATTAACTTTTTCTATGAGGGTGTCGTCATATTTTCACGTGTCATGTCTACATATAGCAATTGTTTGTGTTGAATGAACGATGCATTTAAGAATGTCCACATCGGTTATTATCTTATTTGAATTACATTGCCAAGTTTGCAGTATTGGGTCTGGGTACGTGATCGTGTCTGTATTTTAGAGAGTATTTTACATATATACTACAGAAACCAAAGAAAACTCGTAATTCAAACTACCGTGTATGAATTGCAGAGGCGAGAGCCATATGCAAATTTCTAAATTGCAGCGCACTTTTTGATCAACGAACATGTTCGCGAGTTGCCAGTGGGGTAAAGGTGTGGAAATTCACGTCTTAATGAAATCCATTACCTTGCTGAAGCCGGGATTTGAAACGGCTGTGGGTTATAGGCAATTTTCCTGCATTTACAGAGGACTCATTCACAGTAAAAGCTTTTATGTCGACTCAATCTCAAATTGCCTTTCAAAACCATCATGGATATGAACTGAAATTGGACGGAATCCCAGACTAACACAGCTTTATACGAACACATCAGATTGCATTAGAGCACTTTAAACAATGTCCTAAAATGTGTGGGAGTATTTTTGTTTCTCAGAAAGTGTGTACTTTTAGTGTGTCGTCACAATGTCACTGTATCCTTCCATCCTCTTGATGCAGGGGTCTTAGTGCCATCTTGTGGTAGTGAAAATGTACTTGCTAAGTATCAAATCAATGTAGGGCAATATGCACATAACTTCAATTTAATTGGGATTTTATCAGCCTGAACACATTTTTAAACCTCTGAACATGCTAAAGCTTTATCAGTGTCCATGTTCTAGGCCAAAGGGGAGTGTGGATCTAAGTGAAGAAATAGAGATGTTTCTCTATCTCCATGTCATTGTCGTCATTATCATGCTTCACCAGCTGCTTTCTCACCAGAGGTAACGACCGAGGCATCAGCCTTTTTCCAGTCTGAAATTACAATAAAATCACATTAGTGCTTGTAGCAACAGTACATCCAGTAAGTAATTTCCAATTTTAGCTCTTTTTTTTTTTTGCCCCGTGACCATCGTTTAGCAAGTCTGTTAGTGTTTCGGGTGTGAGCGTTTCACTCACAGGTCTCTTGACGTCAGCCTGAGTTCTCTCCAGGGTTTTGAGCAGCCGCTTCTCCTGCTGCATCTTCTGCGCCCGAGCCTTCTCCGTCCTTAGCCTGGCGACACAAACACAGGGGCATCTGTGGCGTGCCTTATAAGCTCCCTCTGAGGACGTCTTACACAGTACTAAAATGGGTTTCCTGTTCCACACATTTCTATTTATTTGTCAACTCCCGCTGAGACTCTTGCAGAGAGAAAGGCTAACCAGTATTCCAACCGCACGTGTCAGTGTCTTCACGAGGCGTACTGCTGTGCCCCTGTCATGTCAGCTAAATGGCTGAGCGCCCTGCCGTCATCCCACCTGAGTCTCCTCTCCTTCTCCCGGGCCCTAGCCGCCATGAGGATGAGGTCCCTGGGAACCAGCTCGACTTTCTCCAGCAGCTCCTCCAGGAAGCCCTCGATGTTGGCCAGTGTCTGCAGCGTGGTCAGGCTGGCCCCGCTCTCCCCGACGCAGCACCTGTACACCTCCACCACCTTCCTGCCCAGGGTCCCCAGCATCGCGTCCTGCTCAGAGGGCGGGAGGGCTACGTGACGCTGAGTGAATTCAGCTTTGGTGGGGTTTTTTATTTTGTTGATATAAGTATTTTTTTTTTCACTTTCACGGATAGCGGATGGATGGAGAGCAGGAGGTACTGAGGATAAGCCCTGGATAAGAGCGCGCCCATGATGTTGCGGTATCATGTCTACCGGAGGCAGGACCACTATACCGCCCTCTATAGGCCACTGACCCGTTTATGTTTACCTGGTCCTCAGCCTTGTATTCCCCATAAGAGAAGAGTCGTGCTTTGAGCTCCAGTTCAGCGACCCTGTCCTTCTCTCTCTGGATGGCGTGGTTGATTATGTCAATCTGCTGGGTCAGCTGTTCGGTCTCCTGTTCCCTGGATACAACCAAAGCATGTTTCATATGTACCAGTCCTAAACGTTTTGCGTTCACACGTTCACGACAACATGGTATCTGCGGTGTTCTTGAAGGGTTATTCTGATAGGAATGGGAGGATGCAATATTATAAGCATGTGTTTTGCTGCACACACAGATGATGGATGTTTGAATAAAGGTAGCTCAGTCCCTTTTGGCACTGTGTGTATGTGGGTACAGTAGACAGAAGGCAAAACATTGCCTGTGCACCCAAATGGTATTTCTTTAAAGGTGTCTAAGTCCTGAACAAGTACAGTACTGACCAAGACAAAAACAAACTAAAAGATGTTCCATTACTGTGCTCCCTCCAGCTGGAGCGTGTAACAAGATATTTTCAAAAATCTAGTCACATTGAACGATTCTAAACCTGTGATGAAACCTATGCTGGATAACAATTTTTTTAATATTCAATTTACCTCAGAAAAATATGTGCGTAATTAGGAACTGTGTTTTTATGGTGGGACTGTGTGACTTTTTTGTGCTGCTATTTAGGCCAGGCCTGTCTTGGACAAATAACCTCTCAATCTGGTTAAATGCAAAAAACATAAAGGTGCTAAGCTCTCTAACATCTTCTTGCGGGTGTTCTCCATAGTGTGGTTGAACTCCTCCAGGGTCTCCTCTGTCTCTCTGGAGTACTGGATCAGGGTCAGGTTCTGCTTCTCCAGGTCAGTAAGCAGGTCTAACAGCTGCTGGGGGTCTGTGAAGTAAATCTCTGGTTCCTGTCGAGTAGAACAGACAGGTTCGACATGAATCCCTTCCAGACATGTCAACCTTAAGGTCACTGTGAGACAGGGTGAATGATATCCCATTAAAAGGTTTCTGACCTCATATTCACACAGTTTGCTCTCATCCACTGGCACTGAAACCTCCTTCCTAGCCCTCCACCAACATAAGAACATGGAGATCCAGTTAGTGTGTTACAATGGCATCTTACCAGCGTCTTAGCAGTGGTTCTCAACCTCAGGGCTGCAGAACCAGAGTGTTGCTGGGACACCAAGTGAAGGCAGCTAACTACCTGGCAAGGTAGAAAACCAGCAGTATAGAAAACTAGCAGTACTCTGGATTCCCAGGCTGGGAGCAGAGAACTTCCACACAGGAAGGCTTTTCAACCATGTTTCTGTAAAGCAACCATCCTGATCCTGAATGTCGACTTTCTCTCCAACCCTTACCTAGCTCACACATTTCTCATCCTTTACTGGTGTGTGAGCGTTATTGGGTCGGTAACAGAGTAGGAGTTAAAGCCCTACAGGAAGGTAGCCCTCCAGGAACAGCCCGGCTAGAGTTAAAACTAAAACAGGGCTCCGCTCACTGCTTGACAGTCTCTCTGGTCCCCATCACACTCGGACTCCGGGGAGTTCTGGGGTCACACACAGGGGGCAGTTCCCTGTACATACTCTCCCTGCCTGAACAGAGAAAACACAGAGAGAGTGTCTGAAGAATCAAACCAAGGGGAAAGACCAGTAATGGTAGTCTGTGAAATGTGACTGGTTGTGACACAGTACGATGCGTTGACTTAACAGGGCTTGGGTCAGTTCTGTTTCAACGTCAGGCTGTTCACAAAGTGAACCGAACTAAAATTCAAAAGCCAACGTTTCCTCTATTGAAACGCATTAAAGAAAAACGGAATGTTTGGCTACTTCACTGGAATTGAAATAAATGGAATTGACACCAGTCCCTGGATGACGACAGTAAAACATACGTTGGCCTGGTTTGACTGGCTCGGCTAGCTGAGCCTTCCTCTGCTTGATGGAAGCTTTGATCTTGTCCACCGTTGTTGTGCGAGCCTGCTGCCTCTCTCGCCACTCTGGAGGGGAAAGCTTCAGCAGGAAGTCATTGTAGAAGGCGCACTCCTTCAGTATCTCCTCGTTCTTGGAGATGTCACTGTAGAGATATGGTTTTTGTGCCATCATGCACAAGAACATGTCAGCAGTGTGAAACTACACCAAAGGCACACATCTAGAACTCTCACACATTCAGAACCCATCAATCCATCACCCATCACATCCAAAACCCATCACATCCAAAACCCATCACATCCATCACCCATCACATCCAAAACCCATTGCCATCACTCGTGCAGAAACCAAAACACAACATATATATAACATATATTAACATATGCATAACCAGTGTTAAAGATACAGTATAGAGAGATTAGCAAATGCATCTGGATGTTCAGGGATGTTAATTTCTGACAGTTTTTCAAATGTATGTCCAGTGAAAGCAGATATGCAATGTGTTGACACCACAACACAGTATAGACTCATGGACATATTATCCTAAATGTTAATCAATTAAAATGTTCCTCTGTTTTGCTTGTTTGCAGCGTGTCATTTACTAGAGAACTGTCGGAGGCAATCTCATATTGTTGAACAGCCAACATTTCAAGATGGAAGGCATGAACGCTGCCAGTTGTCCTAAAGCCTGGCCAAACTATTCATACAGAGCACTGTAACCTGCCTAACGTCCACAGTGGAAGAGAAAGGGGCATTCCCTGTCCTACCTTTTCACAGCAGCTATTTTCCCCGAGATCGCCTTGATCTCGGCAACCTTCTCCAGTTTTGCTTTGGTCTCCTGTTCAGCACTAGTTCCATCACCAACATTGTTCATGTAGAGGCAGCAAAGGGATGTAAGCATAGTATTTGGTCAGAGAGGGAGGAGTCATTGAAATTTACACTATCATTGTTTCTATTCATAACAATCGTTATACCCATAACTGCCCACGTATATGAGGAAGTACTGTGACACTTCCTAAGAACGGGAAAACTGTGTCAAGGGGACAGTGACTGTGGTCTGGTACATTTTTATTGCCTGGACCGAGTTCTTGTCATTCTCTTTGAGGATGTCATCAAACATGGTAGCATTCTCATCCAGAAATCTCTCCGCCTGCTGCAGCCACTTCTCCTCTTTGGAGGCAACCTGGGACAACTTCTGAATCACCTCCCTTTTCGTGGCAAGGGAGTACTGTGGAGGGAGAGGTCAAGGGCGTTCACCAGAGGAAGGAGGAGCAATTTGGCATTCAAAACAGAGACAGGTCAGAGGAGCGAAGATTGCCTGCTGTTGCTGTCGTTCTACAGCAATGTGAAGATAAAACAAGCAAAGGTCACAATAAAGGCATAATTGCACTGAGGAACAGGAAGCATTAATCCTGTCGTGAAAGATATGCTAATGTTATGAGTTAACGGAACCTGTCCCTCCCTTGCGGCAAATAGACTGCTCTGTGAAGGAACTGTTTGTAAGTTGGTTTAGTGTGGAGATTGAGTAATCTCAGGAAATGTAAATGTGTACGGTTCTGGGACTTAAGAGGGCGAAATGTGACTCCGGGGGATTTGTTAGGATGGCGGCTTAAGACCGGGAGACTGATGACTTTCAAGTAAGCTACCGCCCCAAGGTGTTTTCATATTCATTTACCTGTTTACTTTTTTTTAAACGGTTTTGACTGGACAACAACAAGCATATCCTGATGTAAGTGTGCCCTTTTTTAAGACATATTTTTATGAGGCTTTGGAAAAAGAAATGAGGGGAACATCTGGTGAAAATGTGCGTTTTTAAAGAGACTGAAACAAACCAGGTTTTGTCGAAGTCTGGGTAATTGGTCAGACGAGCTTAGCTCAGGGAAACTTTGGGCACATATAAACGGAGCCTTGAAGCAAAAAAGGAGCAGCACACAAAGCTTAACCATGCCATGCGCTGTGTTACCATTACCAACAATAACAATCGCGCCTTTCTGTTTTTCCACTTACCTCATCTCCAACCTGCCTTCCTTATGAAACAGCTTTTCTTGTTGTTATTAACTCCAAAGCTGAGGAGCATTATGTTTGGATGGGTGGGAAAATATATATTTCAGTTATAAAAATAATTCTGCATTAACTTCCATAAGTGTAACTGATGTGTCTTTTGGGTTTTGTGAGAGAGAAACTGTGGTTTGATGTAGATTGGGTGTGAAACAGTACTAAGTGGAGATTTAAATTCCGGAAACCATAAATAAATGTCCTGGTTTTCCTGAAATCCTGGTTGGAGAATTCCCAGAATTTAGAGGGAATAACCCAGAAATAAACTATCCTCCAACCAGAATTCCTGAAACCTGGGAGTGCTTTAACATTTCTCAGAATTATGCAATCACAACACTCATATCTTACCTCAATAAGAAACATTTCTCTTCTCTTGGTTTTATAGTCACTAATATTGTCCCTGTCAGTGGAGCCTGATGAGGGAACAAATTCCTTAATTACTGCCTGTCCATTTATTAACCATCATCTGCACATTCAAAACAGTACCGGCACTTCAAATCAGTACCGGTGCCTATTTCAATTCATGTCAAGCACCGGATACAGAAGCATCTTTGTTGTCCACTCTGAATGGTTTGAACCCGCATAGGTGAAGACAAGCGGGCACATTCCCTCTACAGCATTGGAACTACATCAACCCAAAATACTTATTGGACTAGGAAAACAACCGCGGCTAAATCCTCATAGTCTTGGAAAACAACCCTGATTATTGACCAACAGCAATTTACAGAATGTTCTAAATGTTACACGGTGCTATGAGCAAGATTCTGAACACTGACAGTGACTCGACTGGAGCCACGACTGGATTGCTCAAAATACTGCTAGGTCATCAAAGTTGTCCAAACCCCCTAAAACGAAAAAAAGGCTCCGGTGGTAATTAAAGCCATGATGGCAACTCACCCGTGACGCCAGGTTCTCTCCGCAGAGGGTCAGCCGTGAGGGAGGACAAAGCCTTGCGGCTGGACGCTTGGTAAACGTCATCTTGGTCCTCCCTCAGGTCCTGCCTAATGCGTTCCCAGTTGGCCCGTATCCGCCCAGCATACGAACAGTTCCCATGGACCTTCAGGGTGTGTTGTCGCTGCCACTCCTGAGAGCATGGTCATGAATCAAATGGTGAACAGCAGCACATAGGGATAGAGTTAGGTCAGGTTTTATACTCAGTGGAAGGGGATCAAACCCTGGCGCGGGAAAGCAGAGCATGCTAAAAAAAATTACAGACAGATAGACGGATTACAGACAGATAGACGGATTACAGACAGATAGACGGGACAACAAATCATTTGTACCAGCTTCCTCTGTTCATTCTCCTGGTTTCTCAAGAGGATGAGGTTATCTGCTGGGAGTTTGAATGGATTCGTCCTCAGTGTCCGCACTTCTCTAGTCCTCGCTGCATATTGACACATACAGTACAGTAAAAGTGCACATACTGAATCCAACCATTATGAACACAACCATACTGAATACAACTACACTGAACACAACTATATAAAACACAACCACACTGAACACAACTATACTGAAGAAAATCATAATGAACCCAAAAATATTCAATGCAACCATACAGAACAAAACCATGCTGAAGACTAATTGTTGCCAGGTTGAATACTAGACAGAGATGACGTCTTCGTCCCCCGTCCCGCCCCCCTGTCCTCCGTCCCCGGTAGACCTAGCGTTTCAGTACACTATCTCAGGGATAGGACTGAGGAAAATGTAAAGACAGATAAAAAGGACGACCATCCAAGAGAAGAAAATGATCAATCATTTATAAGACAGTTACACCTCTTATGAGGCATTTGTAATGTTTACCTGGAACGAATGTCTTTTCTGTAGTGCAAAATAACGATGTGGAATTCATGCTGCCTTTTTGTGAGGTAATTTGTTAACTTCCGGCTAAAAAATTGTATCAATTTTTTTATTCGTTTTTTGCGGGTCGCCATAACGATTTTCTTCTATGCTTTTAATTCAGCAGCTGAGTGGAAAGGTTTTAGCTACAGTCATTGCCCTAGTGACTGCGCGGCAATTGACCCACATGAGTCACTTACTGTAAATGGCTGGGAGGCCGGCTCCTATGCTGTCTGGGTACTGAGCGCCCGAGGGATCCTTCATCGACGTCTGTTCTTGGCCATCCATAATGAAAAGCCAATAACATTGGTTTAGGATGGATTTTAATTGTTAAAGTAAGCCTTATTTACCTTGCAGGTCTAGTCGTAGCAATTATTCCATAAATAATATTAACTTTATCAAAAGAAAAATATACATATCTATTTAGAAAATGGGTTCATGTATGGCCGGGCTATTCAATATCTCACACAATTTCACTGGCTTCTCGGCATATGTAAACATTTCGATTACGGATTTGGCAATAATCAGGATGACGTAACAGGATCGTCACAATTGATCAACGTGAGCTAACCTGACAACAACCGATAGATGGCAGTAACCCTGTATCGTATTGCGGAGGTAGTATTAATTGAATTGATTTTGGCTACGTGTTGAACAAGAACTTGGGAGCCTGGGGCGAACTTGTTGAACGTTAGATTTTAATAAATAATGTTAGGCAATAATGTTTTTTTTAAAACGTTGTAATAATTTATATAAATGTTCAATCAAGCTTTTCCAAAGGTTTTGTGTCCCCAACCAAATCGAACTCTGTTGCTACTGAAAAGGTTCTGTATTCTTTAAAGCTCAATATTCATACATATTTTTCACCTATACACGGACATGTGTCATATTTTGCTATCTGATATGTGTTTAATGTGATTTATTGGTATATTTATGTATATCTGTCTATCTTTCTATGGTATCATTGTTAACATATCTACATTTAAGTAATTTAGCAGACACTTTTCAGAGCGGCTTAGAGTAGTGAGTGAACGTTTTCAGACGTTCTATGTATGGCTGACATACCACAGCAAAGCGCTGTCTACCAATGTACATTCTCCGGAACATCGTCCGTTGTCTATCAAGTACTTTCTCTGGATTCTGAACACGGTGGTGGGGATGGGGTTGCGGTTTGTTGTCTGCAACACTGGAATCATGAATTTGAGAAGGTTAGTACCTTAGTCTCTATCTCGTGTTGTCCCTATCTCGCTCTTTCTGTCCCTCCCTCCTGGCCTGTAGACAGTGTGAACGCCGCGGGTTCTTCGAATTCACGAGAGACTTGAGAAACACTCAGGAGTCTCCATCTCCTCTCCCAGAATCTCCTATTTACATTCAAGTCTCTTTTCCGGGAAAAACCCCCCCACACTTGTGTATTAGAGAGAGAGTGTGTGTATGTGTGTGTTGACAATGTGTGCGGTTGTTGGCCAAATGAAACAGTCACTGTAGTTCTGCTAGGAGACCAGTGAGAGGTACCTTATCACACCTGAACAGCTTGGAAACAGACGTACAGATGTAGGTCGGTGGCGTAATTTGGCAATGTACTCGGGCTTACTGTATGTTGCCTCCAGACTGCAGGTCTGTCCAAATCAAGCTCCAGGTTGCTGACTGGCTACAGCAGGACGAAACCTGCTGTCTATTGTGGACCGCCTGGCTATAATGTGGGGCGGGTGCTCGCTGTATGCTGTCATGTCGTGTCGTGATGTCAAGAACCACTGCAGTGTGTGAATGATTTTTACAGGCGTCATGTAATTTGGGGATTTAAATTAGGTGCTCAAGTGTACGTGTGTGTGTGTGTGTGTGTGTGTCTATGCTTCAACTCTGCTATCGTTGCAATTATTTTTTGCCTATTTTCAGTACTCTTTTTCAAATACCTTGCACGCTGTTCAAACAACATTTCAGTTTTCATTCTTAAGGTCAAGGCATTCGTATGTTGTTACAATAACTGATTTCCCCAAATCCAATGGGGTAGCAGTGAATACAGGTTTAGTGTAAATATATTTAGTCGAAGTAGGCAAAAGGCAAGGGCCTAATCCATTAAAGAGGATGAGACAGTCCGGTGTAACAAAAGCCCACTAAGCTGTCTAATAAGTGCATTAGGCAGAAGAAGCAGAGGGGAGCACCGGGAGGGGATGTGTTGTGTACACATTAGAGGGAACGCTGCATTATTCTCAGGGGCTCTCAAATAAAAATGTTTCGGTGCTGCATTTTACAGTATTTGGTTGGGAGTGCAACATCTACAGTATTTGGTTGGGAGTGCAACATCCTGACAGTATTTGTTTGGGAGTGCAACCTCTTGACAGTATTTGGTTGGGAGTGCAACCTCTTGACAGTATTTGGTTGGGAGTGCAACCTCTTGACAGCAGTTTGTCATACAGCCTTCTCTGTGTCAAAGCAGAAGGATCTGTCCAAGGGTGAATTCTAGTGTCCTGTTGCCCCTAACAGTCCCTTAGTACCCAGAATAATTCATCTTGTCTCAACTCCGTGGCTTGAAGACAACACATCAACACCCCAGCCTGGTCCTGTGACTGCAGGCTAAAGTTTCCTGGAAAGACGATCACAATGGTGTGCTATCATACAATAATCATGCAATAATCATACACTAATCATACACTAATCATACATTAAGGACTGCAAAGCATTGCACTTTGTCAATTTGTTTGTTCTTCTCTCTTTTGTCATCTACACAGGATTCCTGGTAAGCCCACTTGATAACAGCATGGTGCTTGCAATGCCAGGGTTGTGGATTTGACTCCAATGGGGGGCCAGAAGTACGCACTCACTGCTGTAAGTTGTTCCGGATAAGAACGCTCGCGAAATGACTAAAATGTGCATCTAGCAGATGCTCTTGTCCAGGGAGTAGCAATTTTATTTTGGTGTTTACAAGCAGGAACGGGGGGGGGGGGCTGGTTCTGCCATGGGGGTGGCAGGACAGGGAAAAGCTTAGACTGGACTGAGTGGACGGGCTAAGAGGCCGGAGCAGCCAGAGTGAAGTACTTGGGTCTCGGATGTGGGGTTTGGACATGGTCCCATTCCTTCCAGGTTCCCCCTCCTTCCCTGTGAACAAGCACCATGGTCCTCAGGTTCCTGTTCTGTGTGGTCCTGTCCACTTGTACTGAGTTTGCATTCCACCCACTACTACTGGCAGGTCTTTCTGTCCGCGTGGGGTGTAGCTGTAGAATAAAGAAAAGTATGCCTGTCTAGGGAGAAGATTACCATTTAACATGGTCTAAGTAAATTATGCAATTACGTTATCACGTGATTACTTCTTACATCATCAATCAACTAATGTGCGCGAGCGGCCTGTGAGTAGGTAGGCTACACTGAAACAACTTGTCCCTCCACAAACTCAAAAACAGCTTGTTTAGTAAGAGAATGAATGGCCTGTGCGAGACTTTCACTGCTGTGTCATTCGGCAACCACCTGTGCGTAATCCGTTGCTTCCTGGCCATTAGTGTTTTAACTAATCGGGAGTCATCTGAACTAAGTGGGGAGACAGAGGGCCGGCTGTGAAGCCTGGGTTCGTAGTCTGTCATTGCACGCGGGGACTGAGACGTGGGCGTGGCTTGGAGTGAGCCGAAGGAGCAGTCAGGAAGCTCTTTAAATGCACACACGGCCCATGAACAGACCTGTTGGATTACGCCTACGATTTTACGCCACACAAACCTTTTCAGATTCAAACGCACACATAATTATATTATTGTTAATAAAAAAATAATGAAATTAATAATATGCAGAAATAGTTGCGCATTGTAGATTTGCGCTGTTGCACTGTAATGGAAATGTGTCCCTTCATTCAACTAACCTGACACACCTGCACGGAGCGATAGTGGTCAACGCTTTGCTCAAGGGCTCAACCACAGGTCTTTACCTGGGATCTAAACCAGTAACCTTTGGTCAGGCTACTGGCTCACCACGTAACGGTAGGACAGCAGAGTTTCAGCCCATTTTCTGGACACTTTTAAAAACGTTGAGTATGTAAAATAACTTCACTACCCTCAAATAATTCATGTGAATGTGACATTCACTGTGATTGCGTAAAAGTTGCCGATAGTGAGGGCTAACTAACTACATTGCCTCGCATTCTGTCAGCGAGTTTATGAACTACAAACGTGAAGCCCAGCCTCCAAACTTGCCAGCCAATAGAAAACACAGTGCAGACGAGCCTTCATAACCCAGCCCCTAATTACTTATAACCTACACAGCACCAATCATACGATGGTAATGTAGTACTACCACCGTAGAGCGTAGCTCCAGCCATTCTGCTCCGCGTTGCGAAGCTCGTCTCAAGGGCTTAGTCACTACGCTACTATTGACTGACGGACTTCACCAACGGGGAATTGATCTCTTACTACAAGTGGACGGACTAAAATTCTCTCGACACATAAAGGTTAGTGCAGATAGATATGAGGCCGCGTAAATAGTGTTTCACATAGTTTTAGATAGCAGAAAGCCATTGGTGCGTGCTCCCCGGAGTGCATCCTTCAGCCAACGCTGCAAGCCTGCACAACAACATGTTCAGGTTGAAGGAACGCATGGTGCTCCATGCCTTCTTATTGCACATACTTCAGGATCCTTTTACGTCGAATGATTAGGCTTATGCTCGCAGACAATGTGCATATGCTTATATATTAGTAAAACATTTATACAGTGATAGGCCTGTGCGCATCAAAACTGCACCGCTTTGGATATTTTAGATGCTTAGGTTACTGGATTAAATTATATGAAAATATGGAAATACGAGTGTCTGTCACGTTAACAGTGTTACAATCTCGGTGTATTGCTATTTTATCTTCCAAATATTTGTTTTGATGTTTTTTTTTATTATTCAAATACCTAGGAGTGTAACAGTAATGAATCGCTTCCAGCCGGATCCATTAGGGCTGTTTGTAGTCAACACTGTCAAACGTTTTAGATGTTAAGGTTATTCTCGGTCAAACCATTGGGCAATGTAGCCTACGCAAGAGGGCGCTCAACTAGTCTGTGCATTAAAGCCCTCACATTTGCAGATGTTGTCAGACATTACAATGTAATACACGTAATACACTCGTAGGTTTTCAAAATGATTAAAGCCATTGTCGCGGATTGTTTGTCAACAAGCCTCTTCGAACATTCTGATTTTCCAAGCAGATATTAGTTGTTTGATAAAATCCACCAAATCCTTAAAACATTGTGATTTTTCCTTCATTATGTCTAACAATCTTCTAGAATGAATGGTTTTGAAGTATGATTTCGAATGCGTGATGATTAAAGTCTCCTGAAATATGTGGTTAAGTTGACCCTTTGAAGCTGGCAGGTTAGGTTGAAAAAAGCTGTGCTCATGCTGTAGCCCATGGAAATTAGCCTAGGCGTACTATTTTAGTAATATTACAATTTAATATCAAGGTTATTATCATTTTTTGTTTTACAATTACAGTTGTGCAATCTGCCTTGGTTTAAGGCTTCATTTGCAGTGGAAACATTGGCCTAAGGCCTACTCCTGAAATTGAACCTGTTCCCCAAACCGTAACTTGTGAAGTGAAATCAAATGGCATTATATGGTACATCTGTATTTGGCATCGTTGTGAAACGTAGATTTGTGTTTTCCTTCCCACTTCACTTCTAACTTATCTTATATCAGATAATAACAGGATCTTTGTCTTTCTGTTCCTCTCCGTCCCCCCTTTACAACCCTCTTTCCTTGTCTCTACTACCATGACGTTTTGCACCAGTGATGCATTCCTGTTTTGCAGGGAGAAGAGGAGAAACCGAATCATACGCCAGCGTAAACCAGAGCGACACTAGCAGAGGCACGACTGGCTGACAGTCGGGAATGGTGGATCACTTGCCGGTCGGCGAGGAGACCTTTCTGTATTACGTCAGCTCTCCGGCCGACCGTCACCCGTCGGATATGGTGACTGACACCGGCGTCTACCAGGCGCTGTCCCCCCCGTTCTCCGAGGACGACCTGAGCGACTCGTCCAGCCCTCGGTCCTGCTCCAGCCCCGAGTCCCAGCTCCTGGGCTCCAGCTGCAGTGGCAGTTGCTCCAGCGGAGAGAGCCAGGATGGTCTCCTGGACATCCTGCTCTCCCAGGCCACATTGGGGAGGGACGTTACGCCCTCCCTCTCCCCTTCAGGACCTCCCGTCCTCCCAATGGGTCTAGCATGGGAATCGAAGAAGATCCGGCTGTCTCCGCCGACCAAAGAGGAGAGCTTTGAGTTCCCCAGGTTCTCGGCGGACCTGGAGGATCACGCGGGGCTGCTGTTTCAGCCTACCCTGGAGGAGATTGAGGAGTTCCTGGAGGAGAATATGGAGGTGGTGGCGTTGAAGCGGGAGGCTAGTGATGACGGGATGTCAGACGGTCACGTGACAGGGTCGGAGGCCGGGCTAGAGTGCTCCGGTCAAACCATTTCCGGAGTCACCGTCCGCACCACAGAGACCAAACGCAGCTCAACCCCTGCAGTTGCAAAGTCCAACGGTTCCATTGAGATTAAACAGGAGGACCCCGCTGGTTCCCCTGCATCAGTGGAGGGATCCAGTGTGGCGCCGGTCATTCTGCAGATTCAGCCCATCCAGATTAAGCAGGAGCCCAGTCCCAGCGCCATACCGGTACCCCAGCCGACACCCCCGCCCTCCTCGGACATCAAAATCGCACAGCTCCTGGTCAGCATCCAGGGCCAGACATTTGCCCTGGTTCCCCAGCTGGTGTCACCATCCAATCTCAGCGGCACCTCGTCCAAATTTGTGCGCATCGCGCCCGTGCCGATAGCCGCCAAGCCCTTGGGCACAGGGGAGGCCGGGCTTGGGGGCAGCCAGTCGGCGGGTCTCCTGGCGGGGGGGCCGAAGTTCCAGAAGAGCTCGGTAGCGGACCTTATAAAAATGCACAAGTGTACTTTCCCCGGCTGTGCCAAGATGTACACCAAGAGTAGCCACCTGAAGGCCCACCTGAGGCGACACACGGGGGAGAAGCCCTTCGCCTGCACCTGGCCCGGATGTGGATGGAGGTGAGTGGAGCTAACGCCGAGTGGTGTGATCGTTCATGTCACTGCATACACTTGACATATACGGTCACTACAAAGCCCAGGAGTCAGTGAGCGAGTTTGACCGGGTGCAGAATTATTGTATAATACTGTGATGCAGTATTAGAGTATACCAGTCCATGATCGATCAGCAGAAGCGACAGAATAAATGTTGACTGTTGCTTTATCTGAGATGAATCGATTCTGACACGGAGGTTAGCAGGGTTATCAATTTCCTTTGGTGGCTGATTACCAGGGAGAGATATATGATGCCATTCCCTCCAGCTGCTCAAAACAGAGCCACATTTTACGAGAAAAGATACCACATGTTCCAAGTTTCGTGTCAGACTAATCCGATAAGATCTGGAACTAAATTGATCATTGTCCCTCTCATAATTAATGGTCCATATTTGATCTATTCTCTTCTCGTTGTGTCCATGTCTCAGTTTTCGTCAAAAGCTTTTTCTGAGATTAGATAAAACCTTTTGAAGTGCGGGCAGACTTTGTCCCTTTCTAGCTGTCACTCTGTTTGCTAATCGTCTGCACTCGGTTGCACATTTCAGTCAAGTTCAAAGTTTTGGTAGCAGTACTTTGGCAGAGTCTAGGGCATGGTAATGAAATTACACTCCATGATCTATTGGTGGGTCAAAGGAGTTTCAAGCTTGTTTGTCTGTTTCCACTTTGGAAATCAAGATAATTCTTCAGCTGCTAAAGTTTAACCTATTGTTTGACCTGTGATCTTGCAACGCTTCAGTCTAAAGTCCACTCGCCTAGCCTCTTTCACCCAGCACAGTTGCACAACCCACTCATAAATAGGAGGGAGCCCAAAGGTAAAGCTGGTGAGAAGGTGTCTGTCCGATTAGATTGGTCGTGTTTAGCAGATGAGGATAGCCCCGACACAAGACTGCCCTGGGTCTGTTGTCGTTGTTCCCCAAACCCTCCCATAGGGCACGGTGTGGTCATCTTCTGTCTGAGGGGGCACTTCTCCTTATCAGCCTGCTGGTGAGGCAATGGAAGAGAGCTTGGGAAATTTGCCCTGGCAGCCATCTGGGTCTTTGTATCACAATCTTGTGTTGTAACAACATCACTCTTTATTTTTACATTCCTCTTATTCTCAGATGTGCATAACACCCAAATGACACATCACACTGCAGAGTTGGGATTCCTCTGGCATCTGCTCACACGCATAATACCAGGTTTGGTTTGTAAAATATTACATATACTTAAGTACATTTTTGAAGGAACTGGTACTTTCTCTGTGGTCTGTACTTGTGCTCTCACTCAACTAAGGAAGTAACTTGCTATTTACTCCATTACATTTTACAAAAACAAATTAGTTAAATTAATTATTATATATTATGTATATTCATAATGTAGTGTAAATCTTGTGTACGTTGTCCGCTGACTTTGTTGGCCAATTCCTAGTCTGCCAGCGAAGCCGTTAGCAAATCTGTCAGCAGTGTCCTGTCACAGCACTCCTAGTTACAGAACGATAAAGCAGGTGATTGGTCTAGTTATGTACAGGATCGATGGGATTGGCTGCATGTTTTAATGAAATGCCCCTCAAGATTAGAGTGGAGCAGCGACAGATCTACCTGTGTTGAATGCAGAGAATCTGAGCTCATAAAACTTTAAGAGCAGCGAATTTGGTATGCTACAAAGTTGTCAACGCATTCGTTGGTTGTTACATCATTGCGAAGTGCTGTCTTTCGACAGTGTGTAGACTACTAAAGTTGATTGTATCCGCATAATTCTCATTCTATGCAATGAGTTAAAATATAGGAATTTGTGTGCTTGTCACCAAGACCACTTCTTTTATTTTAGCATTTTAATATTCATCCCATATTTGCAAGTGTGCTGATGTCAATATAAGGTGCACCGCCAAAAAGTGAATTGAACAGAGTTTTCATAAAAGAAAACAATATAATATTCTTGCAGAGTAACAATCAGTGTTATTGAATTATTTTGGTTTGCTCTCACAGTTCACCAAAAGGTGTGATAATTACTTATGTAAATGCAACTTTGTTATTTACTAGTTGTTAATAGTGGAGGGCTTCTTTTTCTTCTGTAAATTGCAATCTAAGTAATTGTACTTTTTATCAGGTATGAATGTCCCATGCATTATCCCTCCCTACGTAAGTCTAACCCACTAAATACACGCAAGTAGGAACTAACCCCTGTGAGCTGGAGTAGCAACACCGGTTGGTCCAGCAGGCCGGCCCACTGCCTCTGGTGCACATGTACTGCTGTGGGTTTGGATCGACCTGCTAAACTTTCAGCAAAGATCTTTTGCCACTTTCCTGTACAATGAGGCGTAATCACTTAATTTTTTTAGTTGGTGCACTTTTACTTCGGTATAAATCTGCATGGGAACATGAATGGTACTAAGATATTTCTTCGTGTCCACTGTGCAAATTTAGAACATAACGGGCTTTGTGATTTCTGGAGCTTAATGCATGGTGCTTAATGGTTGGTGCTTAATGGATGGAGCTTAATGGATGTCCTGAGAACTGGATAGTTTTGAACAGAAACTTCTTATGTAGCCCAGGCTACTGGTCTGAAGTTGTTATTGTTTTGCCAAACGGAGGAGCCTTCATACTCGCGTACTATGATACAAGTTCCATGAAACGTGTGTTTATACACTATGTTTACAGGAACGAGTTTAAGATGCACTTAAAGCCTGGGATTCATTCAAACGTGCCATTGCAATGTTTACGCACTGTCATTCTTTATAATATTCACCCAAGAGTATAGCATACCTGTGAGGCCGGGGGGGGGTCACCCTGGCAATGAGGTTTGATTGAATTGAGCCCTTAGTTCTTGTAATTCACCACAGACATTCTCCAGCCCCTCCTCTCGACTGCTCTTATCTGTGTATGTACGCTGCAGGGCTGGGCTCAGGGACAGGCTCCAACAGAGTCAGAGTGTGGTGACTGACTAATCTGTGGAAGCCGTAGGTGGGCAGTCATGGCTCTCCCTCCATACCCGAGCATCCCTCCCAGCCTCGCAGGGACTCCAATTAACACAACAGTCATTTAGCCGACCCTCTTATACTCTTATCCAGTGTCACTAACAGGAAGTGCTCAAGGGCGCCTGGCCAGACACCTTGCTGGCTCAGGGATTACAACCAGACACATTCTGGTGACTGGCCCAATGCTCTTCACCGATAGGCAATCTGCCCCCTCCCAACCCCGGCCCCCATTACACAACCAGCCATTTAGAGGCTTCTGACTTCTGTCCCTTTCAAACCACTGCTGACGCCACGGTGAATCAACTAACAGCGTGGCGATTTCAGTCAGAGAAATGCACCTGGGGAAGGAGAGAGGCTTTTTGTCCTTAGTCTCTTACATCGTAAGAGACTCCCGTAAGAGAATTCTCACCTTTCATCACTTCAGTTACCCCAATTCCCACAGTTCTTATTGGCTCATAAGACGAGGATGGGGCGAGGCCGAGTTTGAAGTCAACAGCTAAATGAAATGTGGTCATCACGTTTCAACATGAAATACATAAAGAACACTGTCAGCTTGGGGGTATAGAGAGTAACCAGACGTAATTTACAATAAAGTTCATAGCATCGCTGTCAGATGAAACTCCAGGGTTTTGGCAGCAACTTTTGTCAGCGTACTCCAGCCCAAAGAGAATGTTAATTAACCATGATGCTCCTTTAGTGGAAGCAGAGGTGCCGGAGGCATGAGAGAGACGGTCGGTAGGATACTACCTAATAATACACTAGAGGTGTATCAGGTGTTCCAGTGCCAGACTGAGCAACTTGTAACTAGCAACATCCCCAGAACCACTTGTCCATTTCAAATACTGTGGTGTAGCATATGAGTCATTATCAATAATGGAATTACCACTGGGAATTAACACCTTCTTTGGAAAAGGGCCTGCTGGTTAGGTGTTAGGAGATCAATCTCCTTTTACAGATTACGTAGCCTTAATGCTGCGCAAACACATGCACACAAACACAGTCTGGCTGGGGCAGGAAATTAACCCTCCTTGATAGGACTTGAGACCAACGGAAAGCTAGCCAATGATGCGTGTGAAATAGATCTATTTGGGTTAACTGAGTTCAACCAGATGATGCTACAGTAGATGCCGAGCCATATATCAAGAGTTTGACCGATACAGTTTATGTGTTAAGATGCTTTTACATTGGACCCCACAACATTCTGTGGCGGCCATGTCGTCTCCCTTTTAAACATTTTCTGTGATATCATATGGGCACAACACGTTTGTTTGTGTGGCGTGTGCTGGTGTAGGATCTTGCTATGACCATCCCGTTGGCAATTACCCAAGAAAAAAAGGTATCAACCCCTATAATAAATGTTAACGAATAATAAACCGGGTGACAATTCCTATTTCCTGTTGCCGCAAGATTGTTTATCTGCTGTCAGATGTTGGCCGAATTGAAGTTAGGGCTTTACCGCTGTGTCCAACTGAGAGGAGGGCCTTGTTATCTCACGGTGTTATGGGAAACTGTGGCACCAATGTTGGTTGTCTGACGTGCCTCGTTCTCTTTTTCTGTCTGTTTATCAGGTTCTCAAGGTCAGACGAACTCTCCAGACACCGGCGTTCTCACTCTGGAGTAAAGCCTTACCAGTGTTCCGTCTGTGAGAAAAAGTTTGCCCGCAGTGATCATCTGTCTAAACACATCAAAGTCCACCGCTTTCCACGAAGCAGCAGGACAGTTCGCTCCGCAAACTGAACCCGTTGACCCCCCCCTCGTCCTGCTAGACTGAGGCCACGCCAGGAAGGGTTCCTATATCAAGCTGAAGAGGAAACAGTGGGACAGAGAGAAAAAAACATTCAAACAACTTTGAAAGTTTCACGTTTTGGGGTATGCTTGTGCAAGAGTGTGTGACGCTTATTTGTGGTACTGTGATAATTTATAAGGTCGTGCAAAGAAAACGATTTTAAAGAAAACAAGAACTGTTACTTGACATGAAACCTTCACAGGTGTATCATTGGGTTGGTCTGTAGTTTGAGTTCAGTATAACAAAGGGCAGTTGAGATTTAAAGGCAATATTCCTGAAGTTAACGCATATGTTGGCTCAATAGGAAATTACCATAACATTGTGAAATTACCATAACAATTACCATAACAAGTTGTGCTATAACGTTGAACTTATTAGATATGGACTGAATGGAGACCTACATTTATTGTAAATAGCTTTTTCTTTTTTTTTAGGGTTGTCTCATTCAGATTTTTAAGATGTGAATCTAAAAAAAAATGGTTTTGTTATGCAAAGTATTTTTACACTTTCAAAGGTTTGAAATAATTTATGTTGATGTGTCTTCCTGTTATTGAATGCATCAACATTCCTTCTGCTCTACGATGAAATTATCTTCTCATCGCCAAGGAAGTTTTTAATGATTAGTGGGTAGTTCTTCAAACCAAAGAAAAATGTCTGAAACGTTCATGTTGAACTACTGACCTTCGTCTGGATCGTGCCATTATAAGCTACTGGCAAAATGTGGAGGTTATCTCTTATTTTAATAACAATGTTTTTTCTTGACAAAATGTGGAGGTTACCTCTTATAAACTACAGGGGCACTGTGATTATGACTGCGGTGGCTCGTCTGGTTAAAGGCACGTGAGTCTGTTAACAGCTAAGAGTCAGCTGCAACAAAAAGGAAATTCACACGTCGTATGGCGTGTTGTGATTGTATTTGAAATGACTGGCCTTCTGATCAGTATTGAATCATTTTAACTTTTCCTTTGGCGTGTTTGCATATAACAGATAGGTTCTCAGACGTTCTGCGTCAGCAGCTGTTGAAACTCATGCTGTTTTAGGATCATAATGCTGTTCATGTGTCAGGCCTTGGAACAACACCGCATGTCCTTCTTTGGGGCCAATGTCAAGTGAGCATCGAGTATTTGAACAAAACGAAAGCTTTAGACAAGTTGTGGCCATATAAAATCTTCATGGCAAGCAGTGAAAGCCTTGCATGTTTTAGAAGCTTTACCAATCTGATCAAGTCTGACGATAGACGTAGTGAAAATATGTATATCAGTGGCAAACAATCAATGTACAAAAAATATGTCGGAGACATGAAGAACTAAATTCCTGGTATCGATGTCAGTTTAATCTAAGCTTTTAGTTTAATGGGTTATGTTTTTAAAGATTCTCACAGCTTACAGCTACAACCTGAAGGTCAGATACAGTGTAGGATCTTAATTTGATCGCCCTGTTGCAGGAAAACATAAATGTAATGCGGGCAATATTGAACGTGTATAGAATCTGTTGTTTAAAGAAAGTTTCTGAAGCTTGAAACGTCCACTTTGAAATGTTAGTAGTTTTGCTGGCCGTAGCAAACTGGCTCAAATCACCACAGTAGTCTACCGTCAGTAATCAGGGCTTAATTCTGGAACCACCTACAGCCTTTCTACAGTGACTTAGCCCGATCCAAGGCCTTTCAGCAGATAACCGCGCTAAAATAAACTAGGCTTCTGAGGTATAACATTTGGTGGGAAAAACTGGAATCGGTTGGTGCTGCATCCATTTAGTTACTCTTTGGCACGAAGAACCAGACGGTCTCAGAAATCGTAGCCTTGTTGTGCACGTGATTCGTAGTCACGCTCTCGAACAAACAGACTGCATCTCCCGGAAGACTCGAGATTGGCTTTCGTCGGTAGCGAAATAAGGAACCAAAATGCCTAATGATTAGGTGCAAGGTGTTTGTCGTGCAAGGATTCGGTATGCGTTCATAATGGTTCATTTTGCCTGTTCGAAACATGTATCAATGATACCTGAAGCTGGGGGTCTATTCTGTAGCCTAATAGCAATGCATTCCTTCCATTCAATTTGAAATGCTTTTTTTAAAAAACGTGTTTTTTAAACCCATGAATGTATGTACAGGCTGCTGCTGCATCTGAAAGGGACATAAATGTTCCTCCAATAAAATTTGCGATTGTGTAAATTTCTAGTTCATAAATGTAAAGAAGTGTACATAATGACAATTCATTATATATTATTATAAATATTATATATTTTTCTTTGTTAGTTGTAAAATGCATTTTCAAATAAAAGAAACAAAAGATAAAGTGGTTACCATTGTGTTTATTTTCAAGCTCCTGGCTGGTTTTCTTTTTATTCACATCTAAAACCAAAGAACCAGCAGCCATTGATATAAAATGTCTTGTTGACATTAAATCTGTGTATGACATCCTAAGTCACACTGTTACCTCTGCTTTTCACTGTTATCTCCACCTTGTTGCTGTTAACTCTATCTTTTAACAATTACCTCCATCTTTTAACTGTTACCTCCACCATTTTACCGTTAACTCCACATTTTCATTGTTGCCTCCAGCTTTTCACTGTCACCTCCCCCTTTTTACTGTTACCTCAAATTTTTAACTGTTACCGACACCTCTTCACTGTGAAAACAGTCTCTCATAAAGCTTCTGAGATAAGCCCTTTATGGCCAGGAGTCTGTAGATCATTTGTCATTTTGTTTCTCAAACCGACATTTGTTTTTTTTCTGGGGGGGGGGTTGACACCCCTGTTTACTGCTGAATTAGTTGAATTTTTTTTAAAGCTTGACAAACAAAAAACGTTATTATACTGGAGAACCTGCGGAATGCCAGAGTAAGATGTATACCATATGGAAAGAGGTTCTGGGCATTCGTTCCTCCCCCATCTCTCTATTGCTCTCTATCGCTTTCTACTTCATTGCAAACTTAGCAACTCCTTAAATTTGAGCCTGGATGAGTCTCAAAGCAGGCAGTTAGATTCACTGTGTAAAAGCAGAGAGAACTGCTCTGACACTGTGATGCCAGTATCGTACATAGCTATAATGTATGTGTATATGAGTCACCATGGTATATACACTTTCTAGGATACAGAAGGACTTAATTCAGAACATCTGTCAGACAGCCATTATGGTTTCAGGCATACTGCAGAGTGAGTGTCTGTCCCTTCTGCACAAAGTTTTGATACGACTGCGTTCAGAGAATCAGAGAACTCTCCATCAATGACAACAGACAGTTTGTAGAGCATTGTGCTTGCAGTGCCAGAGGTTGTGGGTTCGATTACCACAGCGGACTAGTTTGAAAAATGTGTGCAATTGATACTGTAAGTTGCTCTGGACGAGGGTGTCAGCTAGATGACTAAAATGTAAATTGCACACAGTGGCGCAGTTTAAGGGGCAACATGCACAGCCGCCGTGTCTCCGATGTTATCTGTGTACGGTTTAGTGTGTCCGGCACTTCGTACTCAGTCTGCGTGTGTATCGGTGCGGAGCAGCTTCACTGAAACAGTGTTTACACCTCGATTTAGACTGTGGCGGCTCGCAAGGCCCCCAGAGACCTGTCCACGATGCAGTGCAATGAAGCCGACAGCATGTCACCTTGGGTCTGAAAAGTCAACTACTGTCTGATTAATGAGTGTTTTTGGAGGGTTGGGCTGTGAGGGGTTGGTGTCCCATCTGGACTGGAGTCCGGTTAATCCTCGGTTATTTATAAATAGCTATGACTAAAATGGTCCCTGACTGTTTGTGTAAAAAAATGTGTGTTACAGCAGTGTGTGTGTAAAAACTGTGTGCAGTTGGGTTCACGACAGAGAGAGACAGACAGAAAGAAAGAGAAAGACAGACATAGATTCTGTAGGCACAGAGCTCTTTTAACGTGGACTGGCAAAGTTGTGTATCTCCTTTTGAACCGTTGTACAATCCCATTTCCAAAAAAGTTTTGACGCTGCGTAAAATGCAAATATAAACATAATGCAATGATGTCAATCATTTATCTCTTTATCCAATTGAAAATAGTACATAGTTTTTTATATGGTTTCTTCTTTGCATGGTAGAGTTTTAACTAGCATTTGTGGATGCAGCTACGTACTGTGTTGACAGACAATGGTTTTCGGAAGTGTTCCTGAGCCCATGCAGTGATTTCCACTTCAGAATCGTGTCTGTTTTTAAAGCAGTGTCGTCTAATGGCCCGAAGATAATGGCCATCCAATACTGGTTTTCGGCCTTGTCCCTTGCATACAGAGATTTCTCTGAATTCTCTGAATCTTTTAATGATATTATGTGCTGTAGATGATGAGATCCCCAAACCCTTTGCAAAGGAATCATTTCAGCATTTCATTAAACCATAACCCTAAACTTTTTCCTAACCTAAACCTAACTCTCCTAACCTGCCATGTTAGATATCCTAAGTCACTGGCCAAGTCCACAGCATCTGCTACGAAAAGTCACTTCAGACATTAGCGGGGATCCCATCTATTCCAAACTCCAAAGCACTGGGAATAGGAGCCCTTGTACTCGGTCTGCCTGGGAACATGCTGTCCATGCTGTCAAATGGATTCCTGGAAAGAGAGAGCCTACTTCGCTGCTGAAGCCACCCAACACCCCTCTTAAACAGGCAGCCAGCTATTCTGGCCAGTATTTATGCCTAGCAATGTCCACTCGTTTTAGAAGTATGTGAAGGGTGGGATTCATTAAAACATGCCATATCAATGTTTACGCAGCGCCCACACGTGTCTAATTTTGGGAAAAATAACGTTTACGTGGTGGGGGGGGGTTGTCGGGGAGGATTCGCAGAGGGAGTATTTGGAGGTTCTGTAATGTACTGTGAGTTCATGTAACCAACAGAAAAAGTGCTACTATTTAAAAACTGCATTTGGGGCTTGATTAAATGTAGGTATTTATTGCAAGACACTGATTGCAGGCAGATGCATTTACTGTGAGTTAAGCCACAGCAAGCCGTGCCACGCTAAAATTAAAACACAGATTTGGGTAAAGGAAAAGCACCTCCAAAACATGTGCATCTACGTATCTGGCTCCCTTGTGAGGAAAACAGACTTTAAAGACCAAATCACAAATCCGTTTTTGGTTGGTATGAATTCTCATTGGCTTTGAAGGCTCTGTGTTGATTCCTCAAGGGAGGGAAGCCACCACAATAAAGCTTAACACCGCAAAAACTATTATAATTTATCTTTGCTTCCTGTAAATACGAAGAATACTGCTTCACTCAAGTTGTCTCTTCTGAATCTGAGAAGTGAGGGTCAATGCGGGATTCTGGAGTGTAAGCCGGCCTGTAAATGACACCGGACTGCCGGTTATGTGAGGAAAGGCATTGTTGGTGGCTGTCTTGACCTGGAGTGGAGGGGGGCGGTTCTGTTCATTCTGCTGTTCACCACGTCTACTGTGAGGTTCCGTTATGCCGATCCGGCAGGAGCGATCAGATGGTGCCTGTTGAGCGACGGAAGTGGAGAGTGTCACATTGGACAACACTGTGTCATCACAACTTATTGTCACGGCCAAACTCACTCGTGGTGAGATCTCCACTCATGACTGTACAGTGAGCCGCGAAGAGAGTGAGAGTGAGTGGTCACAGCTGTGCGCCTGGGATAACGTGCTTGTGAATGCTTGTACTTGTGTGATGGAATGTGTGTGTGTGTGTGTGTGTACGTGTGTGTGTGTACGTGTGTGTGTGTGTACGTGT
>JACXGI010005053.1:0-13058 GCA_016801175.1 Esox masquinongy | reverse complement strand
AAAGTAAGTTGCAGGAAGTCGAAAAACAAAGAAAAAATGTCATCACGCAAAAATCAAGCAGAGAAAACAACATGTGTTTCCAATAGGCATACCTGAGTTTCCTATATGGTCTTGCCTGAGCCGTCCAAAGCACATCCAATACATGCATTTCATTACACTTTAAAGAGTAGGTTCAAGCATGCCAAGACTTAAACGTTTTTTCATATGGGAAGAGTGCAACGCATCCCACTGTAGCTAGGCACAGAATGTTCCCCTGCTCAGCTAGACAGCTAAATTACCCAACAGCCAAGCTGTTCTTGGACCGCTCAGCTCCCAAGCCCCGGGAGAATAGTGACCAGACTCTGGCATTTCTTACAGACCTCAACAATACGATGGTGACCAACAACTGTGCCGTGGAGAGACGGAACGTACATTATATAATAATATAGCATAATAATATATAATAATATATTTATCCGTTCAAAATGAGAAAATCCACATGGCTTCCATAATCCCTCAGGAAGAAACAATAGCAATCGTTGTTGAGACTTTAGGGGAAATCAGCTGTGTCGACTTCCGTGTTGAGATCCTGGCGTACGTATTCATTCTTAAAAAATACACTTTGTCAGTAAACTACGTATATATATCCCGAACAGTCTGGCCCGGCTCAAAGGACGATTACATCTCAGCTTTTTCTTGGGCTTACATTGTGATTTTGCCGAAACAGTGGGGGGTGATAGTATTGTCTGAGCTGCGGAGTATTCCCTGGCATGATTCACAGTGTGATCTTCAGCAGTGCCCTTGATGGTGAGGTACAATCTGTCAATATCCGTGTCACGCCCGCATTCGGGGATGGGTTGTTTTCTTGTGGATAAAAGTCCCACATAAAACACGTCCTGATGTCTTTTATGCCGTTGACCTTGGCTCATTCTGCAGATGACAGTAGGCCCCTAGACAGTATTTATCCGGAGAAACCCGAGTGGGAGAGGGTTTTTAGGCTTCGCACACACCTTGTGTACCATGAGTTGAAAAGGGGAGGACGTCTAAGGAGCTGTCTGAGAAACCGGATTAAATTCCCTTAAATCACGCTTGTTTGTTAATCAACCACAACATAGAATGATTCAATCCGTAGTGCCGAAGAGCCAGCTACAACGCGACCGAACTCTACAGGCAGATTCTGTTACTGCAGAAACTGAGACTGCATTGATGATAGACATTGCATGATGCAGGTGGTTGTTTTAGCGCTGAACTTCTGCAGCACAGGTTGAATTGAGCTTGTAGCGTTTCACTGAGGCATTTTGATCATTATTTACTAGCAGACATTTGCTTGCACGCCCGTGTATGTCTGCCTGGCAAGATGCTTAATCCAAGTGGCCCTGTCTGTCTAGCCAATATCAACATTTACTGAAGTCCTGCCAACCGTTTTTGTGTGTTTTCTGCAAGTAGACGTACAGGACAAAATGTGTTATGCCTACAATTATTCGTTAAACGTCACAGACAAGAGGGCTACGCAAAGCAGGTAGCTATCAGTAATTTCCCCCTCAGGTTCCTTTCTGACCCCTCTTTTCGCCGGTCGGCCTCCTTTTGACACTCACTCCACATAGCTTGGGTTGTGATTCATAGAATTTTCTGGCTCATTAAATACATCTTGAAATGGCTCCAGGGCCATTGACGACAGGGCCCACAAAACACAGAGATTGTGTCCAAGCTGAACGGCAGTTGCACAATAACACAGGCTGAGAGTGTTTGGGTGCTGTGGAGTTGTGCGAGCAACGCTGAACTGGTAAAACTGGTTTTGCCCCCCCCCCCCCCCTCGGCTAAGCCATGTTTTGGTCACTCATTCATGTGTAGAACAAAGTAAAATCAGCACAAGGTTCCTAACCTCTCTGTTGATTAACTTGACGTTGCTGTTCTTGCGAGGCTATTGCATAACGTGTAGTGGGTTACAAGCCAGGAATTAACCGAGATGTGGGTGATGGGGTAAAAGACTTCTAACAGCTGTTTAATGTCACTCTTTTTGACCACTGGCTAAGCAACAGAAATCCTCTGGATCTAAAATAATCCTACATTATTTATTTATCGTGTGATCCGCTACTTTGAATGAAAAATGTGCATATACATCCAATCAAAGTGTAGACAAACTTTTGCCCATCAGCCACTTTTTCTTACAGGCTCATGATTCAACACAGCTCACCTTTTCTTCGGGGGAAAAGTTGATGTAAAAACTAGGCTTCTTCATTCTGGCGTAATAGCCTACATCCCCTGAAGGAAGCTCAGATCACCTAATCTGGGTTTGAGTACTCAACACAAAGGCACTGAGCCAGATGGACTGCAGCCAGCTAGCCTGCAGAGAATTATCCGCTGTTGTGTAACATTAGACAAAGCAACATTTTAGGAAACAGAAAAGAGGCTAAATATATTGCCCTACAAAGGCATACCCGGTAACGACGTTAAGGTAATGACTGTAAAATCCGACCTCTTTTTTTTGTCTACATCCTGACTAA
The DNA here is from genome assembly GCA_016801175.1 of Esox masquinongy. Classification (NCBI taxonomy): domain Eukaryota; kingdom Metazoa; phylum Chordata; class Actinopteri; order Esociformes; family Esocidae; genus Esox; species Esox masquinongy. The sequence goes on along the minus strand of JACXGI010005053.1, from coordinate 10,575 downwards.
GTGAGTTGTTCCAGGACACTGAATAATAGATCAGACAAAACAAATCTGAGACTTTTGACCAAATTTATAGTTACTGCCTTTTACCATTTTAGGGCAACATACTGGAAACATACCATCATGTTTGCGCTAATTACTTTTCATTCAAGTTTTTCCTGTGTTGCATTTCTGCTTATTTTATAGTTCCTGCACATGAAATCTCACAGAGGGAGTTGTTTTCATGGTTTAACGGAGCTCAGTAATGAAGGCACAGTAATTTATGTACACTGCATGCACCACTGCAGCTAGCCCAGGATTGAGATGTCTTTTAGCCGCAGAGCTAACGTCAGATCCAGTGCAATATTCTACACTGGTCCATGTCATCGTAAGATTGTGATAGACCTTTAATAACGACACCTAGGGTGAGCAGTTATATTAGACAGGTTCACAGGTTAAATCCCAGGGCCATTTTGATTAATTTTGTTTGAACCCCATTGCAAACTTGGACCCTTTCGTCAGAGGCCGATTCCATATTTTGTATTTTTTATTGGTATAATGTAGAATAACATATATTTAATATATACAGTAGAATGTTCCCGACTATACAATCCAAACTAATCACTTCATCAGGTGATCGTGTTGGCATCCTCTATAAAGGGTTCATAATGATGCTATTAATTGTTATTAAATAATGTGTAAATGTGTTACAAACCATTTATAGTTTTTAAATTTGTCCAAAGTTTTATAACCATAACGGTTATAAAACAATGGACAAAATTATTTTTAGCGTAATTATTAATAGCATCATTATAAAACTTTTATAGGCCTTTTAAAAATGGTACCTCATTCTAAAGTGTTGAAATAATATTTTTTTGTTCTTGATGAACCACAATATATTTGAGGCCTGTATTAAAAATGCATTTCAGGGATTTTTGGCCACTGGTTGTAAAATTGATGCTGTCGAGAATTGTGTACTATGTCATGTATGTGTCGATATGGGCCCCATGTCATTAAAATCACTCACTTTCAAACATGGAATTTCATGGCTGACTGAGGTATGATAGTGATTCTACATTGTCCTGCATGATATAAACATATAAACAACATAATATACATCCAATCCAAAATGGGAGGTTTAAAAAAACCTTTTGTCATTCACAAAAACTCCTATGAATTGTGTATTTATGTGAATTTGTTCATTTTGATGCAGCTGACATGTGAAACATGTTTTACTGATACTGAACACCCTTACAATTCTTTTGGCTATCAGCGTTTATTGGCTAAATGGCTTGGGTTTATGATGGCTGTTAAAAGCAAATGGAATTGCGGTTTAAAGTTTCTCTTGGCCCACAGACTTCTTTCAGGTTCAGAAACCATCTAATACGTAGAAAAAAATGTCGAACACTATCCCAATCCTTAACCCAAACCTACAACATTCAAAATGAATGCATATACTTAATTCATCAAAACGCAAGATTTTTGTACAAATGTTCAATATTGAAGACAGCAGAGATCTGGTCAACACATCTGTTAGCAAAATAGTCAATAGATGAGCTGGAGGGGGCTGCTAGAAAAAAAAACTATTGCCTTGGATATATTTACTGCAGAGTGATATGAATAACAGCAATTCTCTCATAACCCAGTTAACAAAAGTTCATTGGATCCGTAATGACCCTGACTCATGAAACTGGCTGTTAGCTGCCACTTCCCAGGTTGGACTGAAGTATAGACTCTCTGGATGGGTTGGTGTGACAGTTGAGGACCACTGAGAAACAAGCGGACCTTCGTGGCTAGTGCTGGAGGTGAGATGGGTCTAGAGGCGAGATTGGTCTGGAGGTGAGATGGAGCTGGGGGTGAGATGGAGCTGGAGGTGAGATGGGGCTGGGGGTGAGATAGGTCTGGAGGTGAGATGGAGCTGGAGGTGAGATGGGGCTGGAGGTGAGATGGAGCTGGAGGTGAGATGGGGCTGGGGGTGAGATGGGGCTGGGGGTGAGATGGAGCTGGGGGTGAGATGGGGCTGGGGGTGAGATGGAGCTGGGGGTGAGATGGAGCTGGGGGTGAGATAGGGCTGGGGGTGAGATGGATGACGCGGGATTACCTATTACGAAAAAACAAGGGGGACCAAGTTTGGCTGGTGAGCACGACTTTCACAACAGCTGGATGAAATTATTCATGGGAAAGATAACAGACTAGAGTATTGCTGTTTCTAGCCTAGTCATGCTTCCTCTTAACACAGAACGTGTTCTTGCTTTTGCCTGCCGGCAAAATGTGAAGGATATTTTATTTTTGGAGCTATTACTCATTGACTTAAATTCAGGTTTTGTGATTTGGAAGCAAGGCAGATTAAGCCGGTTTTATTTTCTCCTGTTGGGCCCCCTACTCTAACCCAGTCATGCTCCATGTAATAATCACTCCTCACATTTCCCGTCTCCTAACCTCCAACAGAACCATTTTTCAGGGTAAACACGGTGAATCAATCCCTGGCCCCACCTCCCCATTTGGAGTCTTCAAAAAATGACCTGGAATAATGACGATGCGGATTCGCTTTAAATGAAATGTAGTCCTGTCAAAATGTTTTGCTCTCTAGGAAGCGTTCAGTTTTTCTTGTCTATCCTCTGGACTTGGTAAACACCTTGACATGATCCATAAGTATTTAGAGTACGTATGTTTCCTTTCTTTTTAGTTCTGTCTACTTCATTTTGCAGACTCCACATTTCACTGTATTTCACTGTTATTCTGTACTCTTTGTTAATGGAGCTTGCAACAAATACATTATAATGTGATATGACATCGGTCCATTTCTCTGACAAGAAACACAGATGGTCCAAAAACATGACTATGGTCATTCAGCAAAACATGTATTAATTACTCTGTCCCTCCATTCCCCCTTCACAGTATGAGGAAAGTAGTTGGAGGGTTTGGGGCGTCTTGCCAAATAGATCTATAACAGCTTCCATTTACAGCCGGGACTCTGAACCCCAATACTCCCCCAGATGTATTCCCCTGTGAATGTGTACACACACACACACACACACACACACACACACATGCACACACACACACACACACACACATACAATGCATACACTGTGCACACATACATAAGAACTGACACACACCAGCATACAGTCATACATACACACACACACACACACACACACACACACTAACATAAGAAACTCGATTGAAGCAACCTGGCTGCAGTCTTTGCCCTTCTTTTTCCCTTAATTTGTCTTTTATCCCAAAATTACAGTTGAATTAGCCTTTACTGCTATTGTATATTAAAAAAAACATTGCTAATCAGTTATTCCTACAAATGATTTTTTTAAATCTGTTTTGCAGTCCATATCTGAATGTCTATAAAAAAAACCAGTAAAAACATTTTTTGTTTCCATTTCCATTCCTACCCACTTTTACAGCAGCTGTACTCAGCTTACTCACTGATCAATGGAGCTTGTTGGCGTCATAGAGCAAAGACAAAACCTTCCTTGTGTTCCAGAGACTCTATTGAGTCCAAATGGTGTATTTATATTTGTAGCTCCCACTGAGAGGGATTAAGATGAATGCACTAACCGTAAGTCACTCTGGATGAGAGCACATGCTAAATTATTCAAATGTAAACAATTCAAAGTGTGTTGTTCTGCCTCCTCAGATGACAGTGTTAGCTGTTTCCTAACAAATGGCATATGTTCATTTTGTCTTTGAGCACTGCCCCCCCCCCCCGGAGACTTCAGCGTGTCTTGAGAGAGCTGAAGGTGTCAGTCATGGTGGCGATGCAGTTATTCCAGGGTGTGCACCACCGTTGGCCAGGCCTTTGGAGGAACCCTTAGAACAGCTTTGTTTGGGTTCCAGGCAGAACCCTTTTGTTTCATGTTGGAATAAATTGGGTTAAATTTAGAATCCTTCCCCGCGCGTGGCTCTCCGTGGAAACCAAAAGGGTTGTATTTGGAACAGAAAAGGTTTTTACCCAAAAATAAAAAAAAGTTCTCGAGTGGTGAAAGAAGCCTGTTGAAACCTGCTCGTGGGTGTTGATTGTTTGCCATGTCTCTGGCTTACTCAAAGAACTGACTGTGGCAAAGCTTATGTGCTGCAGTGATCATTTCTTTATTGAAGTTTTATCGCCTGGATGTCATGGCTACCAGCTTGGCATATAGCATACTTCTTGATAGAAGAAGGGGTTGTTGTGGTGACCCAGGGTTGCTGCGGTGACCAGGGTTGCGGTGTTGTCTAGGGTTGCTGTGGTGACCATGGTTGCTGTGGTGACCAGGGTTGCGGTGGTGTCTAGGGTTGCTGTGGTGACCATGGTTGCTGTGGTAACTATGGTTGTTGTGGTGACCAGGGTTGTGGTGGTTCATCCTGCTTTCTGGGATCAGCTGCCTGGTGTGTTGCCCACCGGGCCAGCTAGTGAGTGATTTTCTTAACAGACCGACAGAATGGGAATGTAAGAATATCTACAAGCCTTGTTCTCTAAGGGGGGAGGGACCTAGAAATATCTTGATTCAGCAACACGATATCATTCACTCATCCTGCCAAGTATATCCTTGTCAAATTGACCATCTGCCAGTCTTCAACTATGGTGACATAGCCTGTAGGCTTGCCACTAGAACGCTCCTTAAACAAATTTGATGTAATTTACCACACAGTCATATGCTTTGTCTGCAGCAACCCCTTCAACACTCATTAATGTAACCTTTATACTCTGGTTAACTGGCCACCTATACGTCCACAATGCCAGACTCTCTGGTAACAACTTTGTTACAGGTCCCTTTTAGGCAAATCTCCCATCTACCTCTGTTCACTCCTTAACATCTGCTGCTCTAACAGTAAATTGATATCTCACTCTGGTCTCTCCTTAAACCCACCATTCCTTAGGTAATTCTTCATTTCAGTTCACCGTTAATGATTAGATTAGATTCAATTTATTTGTCATTGAACAGTACGAATACAGTACATCGAAATGCAGTTAGCATCTAACCAGAAGTGCAAATAGAAGAGGGCAGGAAATTTACAAGTATTAAGTAAAGTGTATGTTACAAGTGGAATGTATACATGTGCAATTAAGGCAAATACAATGCTAAATGGTAATTCTAAATAAGCAATGAAGACAAATAGGGGAGGGCAGAAAATGTACAAATTTACAAGTATTATGTATATGTAAGTGCAAGTGGGAATGAATAGTTGTGCAACGAGGCAAATGCAAGTACAAATGACAATTCTGACTGTGCAGTTGAGCAAGTTTGAGGTGTAAGGTAGTATGTGCAACTGAAATGCAGGGAAAGCAGCAATGAAGTTCCTGAGGTAGACAAGTAGTACAAGGGAGTAGTGTGACAAGGTCCCTGAGAGGCGGTACTAAGCAGTGGGCGGGTGGGTGGGTGTGGTTAGTGATGGGTCACAGAGTTCAGCAGGGTTACAGTAGATGGGAAGAAGCTGTTCCTGAGCTTGCTGTTGCGGGAACGAAGAGACCTGTACCACCTGCCTGATGGTAGGAGGACAAAAAGTTTGTGGCATGGGTGTTAAGGGTCTCTGATGATGCCACACGCCCTGCGCAGACACCGCTTGCGCTGAAGGTCCATGATGGCTATGACTTGAAATAATTAAGGAATAAAGATTTACTCTTTCATCACACATTAGTCCATAAATTAAATGAACAAGCTGTTATCTCATTAATGTGCATGATGATTCTATCAAACCTACAGTACCAGTCAAAGGTTTGGACACACTTAGCCATTCAGCTCATCAAACAATGTGATAACTGACATTTTTCTTTTATTTTTTTCAAGATGTGGTTTTATATACAGCTCTGGAAAAAATTAAGAGTCCACTGCACCTTTTTCTTTCCTTTCCAAAAAAGTTGAAAAGGAAAGTTTTGAGTGAGGAACAGAAGCGTTCAATTTGCAGTGGTCTCTTAATTTTAACCATTATGTTCCTCACTCAAAACCTTCCTTTTCGAGCTGTATTGTCCACGGTACAGTCTGGATGAGTTCTCTACCCATGTAACATTCTAACATGTTTCCACCCTCAGGGGACAGAGGGCATTGACAAAAACATATTTTTTATGAGCTAGAACCACAAAACCACAACAATCAAAATACCTTTTTCAATACAGCAATATAAGGCAGGAAAACAGTGCAACTCCCAAACAATATTTTCTCATTACTTTGAGGTTATAGTGTGTATGTGCGTGTGTGTGTTTGTGTTTAAGTGTGTGTGTGTGTGTGTGTGTGTGTGTGTGTGTATGTGTGTGTGTGTGTGTACATGCACTTAGAAATACAGAGTCCATTTCAACAACCACACAATTGGCAAGAGATCAGATATTATTTTCATAAAAGATCAGAACTGGGCTGCCCGTATTAATGAAGCCACGGAGGAGCAGAAGAAAAACAAGGGAACCGGAGATCCCATAAGGGGAGCAAAATGTGTTTGGAAAATAGGGCCAAGTGGGTAGGCGCAGGATAGGAGGAGGTCTGTCAGGGGTCAGGGCGGGTGCAGGGGTGGCGGCTCTGGCTCTTTGTGCCTGTGGCCACGGTAACCAATAACAACAGGAAGAGCCAGGAAACGGAGACCCCCCCACCCGCCCACCCGCTGTGACTTCAAAGATGGCCGATCTTAGTTACATAACAGCACGCAGCCTGCAGTGTGAGGGGATCTGAGAGGGGCCAATGCTGGCTGGGGCGCAGGAATGTCTATAAAACCTGTACATTAAGCCCTCCGTGACATTTTTTTACTTTTTACTCTACTTATTAATGGTCTCTGGGAGCCTGGGGCTACATTATTATTATTTACACACGTTTTCAAAGGAGAAAAAGGTCCATCAATTACTAGCACACTTCTGAAAGGGAGCGTTAGCGCACAAAATGCAACATGGAAACGCAACACACTTGTAGCGAGACCTTCTCACTGAAAACGGCCCTCCGGACTTGTGAATGCACGGAATTAACAAGTGGAACGTATCTGGTGAACTGCCACAGATTCTGGTGAATTGCTTGTGTGGTGTTAGCACACACGTCAGGGAAACTGGCGACCTTTAAATACAGCCATAACAACTTTCGCAGGCAAGCTGCAGTCTCGTCATGAAGAAAATCCTACAGGTGTTTTAATAATCATCTGTGATGGATCAAAGTGTCTTCACTTCCTTAAGCATTTGTTATTTGAATAACTGTCTTGGGCATTTCATCACCTATCACTGCAGTGGCCCTTGTAGTCATGATTCTGTACATAACCACTGTTTTGTTTGTCTCTTTCCGTACATGCAAGAACTAAGACACATAACTTCCTGTGCAGGGTAATGTTTGTGATGCATGGTTATATATTTGGGGGAAACAATAATTTATTTTACAGCACCTGAAATAGAATTTACAGTGTGTTGTGTGTGTTGCATGCAGGCCAGTTTTGCGGGTGTGTGTGTGTGTGTGTGTGTGTGTGTGTGTGTGTGTGTGTGTGTGTGTGTGTGTTTGGGTGGTGGGGGTGAAGTGTTCCCTGAAGTTCATCAGGTCCACTCGACACTCATGTTCATCAGCACATCAAGACCTGGATTCCGTCGGAAAGCGGGTCATAGGCAACTGGGCTTTTAAAGGTCATGTCTGATTGAGCCAAAACAGGCTGTGCAACATTTACAGTGAATGGTAATCTCCATGAATATTGCCGTTAAAAGCCACAGTGCCTGTAACCCGCTTGTGGATTGAATCCAGCCTTATGGACTATTTACCATTTCTGTTTGAATTTCAATACCACAAACATATAAGTGTTATAGGTGACTTTTTCAAATTCAACGTTCACGTGCATTTGTCAAAAACTTTTTTAAATTCAACGTTCATGTGCATTTGTCAAAAAGTATATTCTGAGGGTTTCAAAACCCCATTGCTAGATTTCAAAATTAAAGTTTGAAAATCACTTATTCCAGAAGCATCAGTTCCATACACTTCCCCCTTGCGCAATGCAACAGAGAGCTCTCAGTATATAGGCCTAATTTTTTTGTCCTTTGTAATAAAAAAATCCAAGACTTTCCAAAAGACAACGCAAAGATATATTTTTCCATTAATATATTTCAGCAAATGTGAAATATATAGTTATTAGACTGTTGGGAGCTAAATCAGTTCAAGGGCGTCCCTTAAAATTAAACCATATTTCCATTTCATACGTTTTCTTGGATATGATCTAACCCTGGTCCACAGGCAAGCCAAGTCATAATACACTGACTTATAAAGTGATTTGACATTTGATATCAGAACCAAGACAGAACCAAGAAAGAACCAAGACAGAACCAAGACAGAAGTATATCCAAGAAATGGATAATTTCATAATCCATGACTAGCATGACTGTTGTCTGTGTAAAGACTTCAAACTGGAAATTGGTTCAAGGAGTAAGTAACGAGTTATAACTATTTAAAAATGCAACAAATCAGTCTGAGAGTATGATGATGAGGTCCCTCCCACAAGTTAAACACAAAATAAGTAAATGGAAAAGAGAACACCAGCAGTTAAAATCTAAACACTTACTATATACTCAGATACACAGTGTTTGTTTTCCTCAATGTAAACTGACTGGAAAAAGCTCATCATCATGTTTTAAACTTTGCATTGTAAACTCCTGCAGTTCAAGACGAGACACTTATTTGGCACATCTAAGTGCCTAGTATTTACGTTTTAAACACCAACAGCTAGGCTATAAACGTGTCATGTTTCATGGTTTTACAGAGCATGGCTGACTTATAGGATGTGCAGATGAAGGCACTTAAAGAACCTGTAAGCCTTGTCCCTCCAGAGGGTGATGAGGGGTGAAAGTCACGGTATGTCTATAGCAGGTACCCTCCACTATCCGGATGTTTACTCTAAATATAATCTAAATATATATATAATTATATATATATATATATATATATATAAATATATGTTTTTGTAGAAATTGAACATGGACTGGAATAGAGAGACTTGGTGGAATGGGATTTTAGAAGCTGCGCAATTAATTGTTTTCAGACACTGAACAGGCGAAGGTATCTGATGTCATTGCAGCACTTCAGAGGGATGGTTTGGTTTGGGACCATTCATGTTCCAGTCCTGCAGCACTGGAGGTTCTGGATGCCAGCCCTGTGAGTGTCTGTTTTACTGGTGTATGTGTCTGGTGAAGTCAGGGTTACACCCCCTGGGTGCAGAACAGAACTGGAAGTAAATCATGTGTGGTTATTTACACTCTGAGCTCTAGCTATAATTATTGGGACGCCATCTACCCAAATTGAAGAGATTACTTAAAATTGCCGTAATGAACATCATTATTTGAAAGTCAGGTCAAATGTTCTTTTTTTCCCATCAGGGGCTAGGGTTTCTGTAAATACAAACTGACATTATAAAATTTAAATAAACCAAACCCGTGTGTTAGTTTGATCTGATAACGTTCAAACTGTCTGACAGAGTAGAGTTTGTCTTGGTGGAGAGATTTAAGTGGGTGGTGTTGAAGCTGCATTAGCAAAGTGCAAAACTGAACTGTGTCTGGACTGACTGTTCTGACTATGCAGATATTTATTCCAAAGATACCAATGAAATGCTGGGCGTCTCAGTTCTGAGTGTAATTCTGAAGTTTAAAACAGATTCTGTGGAAGGCAATAAATGAGAACATATTTGTCAGTTTTAAAGATTTCAAATAGATTACAATGAACAGGAAAAATTTTGATTCCGGCTGATAGATACCAGCCCTGTGTCATAAAACGTTTAAAAAATGAAACTGTAACCTGATTACAGAATTTTCTCTGGTCTGATTACAATGTCATATTTGTCATCTGATTACATCTGATTATTTAACTTTGTGACTGGAAATCACATAAAGCCATGACATTAATTAATCAGATGGATGGGGTTGACCCTGATCACGGTCAATATGATCTGCTCCAAAGCCAATGTGTAAATACAAATCATCATTTTGCCATTACCATCAAGACTGTTTAGAGGTGAAATAGCTGTTGGAATTTAACTAGACCACACAATCAAAATGTATACACCACAGTATGTACCCACAAAGTCCAGCATAACTGATTGCATTTCAATGATTAACTCAAAACCATCCAGGCTATAAGAGACCACACTGAGGTAGAGTGCAACAGTGCACGTTAAATCATCGGCAATAACTCAGACTCTGAATTCGAAGGTTCTCCTGGAAATTCCGTGTCACAACCCTGGAAAAAACGTTGAGTGGTTTGTCGTGACAAAGTGACCCACGTGGAGTGAAACCTGAGCGCGCTGCATCCATCCAGAACTGACAGCTGACAGGCTGTGTGTCAGTAGCACTGACGTCCTCGCGGTGTGCCGGGCGGCCCAGCGGTGGCGTGACGGTCAGCTGATATGGGCAGGTATCGGTCACACTGCTGAAAGAGGGTGCTGGGGGCTTGGCAGGCGCAGAGCTGTTTCCACTCGGTCCCTGACAACAGGCCAGGAAGACAAGGGGAACAGAGGGAGACCGACAGTGAATATAATCAGACAGACAGCATGGCAGTGACTATAGACAGACAGCATGGCAGTGAATACAGACAGACAGATAGCACGGCAGTGAATATAGACAAACAGACAGCATGGCAGTGAATATAATCAGACAGACAGCATGGCAGTGACTAT
>JACXGI010005052.1:0-40689 GCA_016801175.1 Esox masquinongy | reverse complement strand
CTCTAACTGCTAAGCTATCTGCAGCCATTCATTCTATATGCATAGTAATATAAATCCTTACTTTCCACCCCATTCTAAATGCCGTTTTCCCCACTCTCCCATCTGTATTCATTCAAGTACACCAAAGTGTCTTCCAAATGTTAGACATCAGAAGTTCTAGAAAAATGATACATTCCCCTTTTTTACTTACTGCACACAGAGGTTTCTACATGGAACCCCAAAAGGGTTCTATCTGGAACCTAAAGGGGTTCTTTCTGAGACCCCCTAAAAATTCTACAGGGACAGCTGGCGCTGACATCTCTTTTTTTACACCCCCAACCCCTTTGCCCTGCCTCCCCCTTTCTCCTGATGTCCCAGACCTTATGCCCCCCTCCCCCAAGCCTTCCTCTCCTCTGTGAGCTGGCTGGCAGTGAGGGAACAGTTGTCCTGCCATACTTAAACATGCAGCCCTCAGCAGTAGAAGACCTATAATGAGAGGTTAAGTGACAGCTGAAGGCTTGGAGAGCTTTAGAAGGTGCCAGAAGCGCAAGCGCTTCTCCTTTTGACATTCTTCACTTTATTAAATTGGGAGGGGGAACGAGAAAAATAGCAACTGGAATGGAAATTGGCCCACTATAGACCAGCCCCCAAAATCTAATTTGGGGTTCACTCCTTTAATGAAAAAAGAAAAAACAGAGCACCACAATTGACTTACACATGGCTATAACAGTATTCATTTAGCTGATCTGGCTGTCTGTTTCAAAGTTGGTGACTATTTCAGCCACTCTACAACAGAAACAGTCAGAGGCGTACAAAGTACGAAGTAAAAGTTCTCTGGGTTGGCTGGGTTCAGCTGTTTTCACAAATATAGAGAGCCAAATTACCAGGTAAAGGGAGTTCATAACTAACCAGTGATCAATCAAATCAAAGGGAAGGCAAAAAAATATCAATTAAGGTCTCTGATTAGTTATGAACTCCCTTTACCTGGTCATTTAGCTCTTAATTAGAAATGTCTCTAAACTGGTGAACTCAGCCGAGTACTTTTACTTTACTTTACTTTTGGAACTCTGGAAACAGGTGATGATAATGACACTGTTTAGTTCAATGGTGTAAATGTGAGGAGGTTGTGTGTGGTGTGTTAGAGAATCCTCACCTCCTTGTACTCCTGGATCTGGCTCTGCTCAAACATTGAGAACACATTGGAGGAACCGCCCTCTGATGCTCCCCCCCTCCTCTTGGCCTTCTTTGGTGCCTGGAAGACAAACACATCAACTTCTTAACAACGGCTTAACTATTGGACCTTCTGGGTTGGTTCACGCTGCAGCTATATCTTTCAGGAGCCCAACTAATGCCTGTTGACCTCAGTGTCAAGCTGTTCCTGGCCAGTGATAGATGAGTGGATGTCCTAATGTATGTAGGTTTAGGACAGCACACTTACAGTACACCTATTATGTCTGTGGAAGTGAAAATCCTGCCACTTTCCTATTCTGGTTTAACATCACTGACTCTTGAAATTGGTTTTAGAACAGTTCAGGAACAACCTTCCTCTGGCTCAGGGCGGAGGAGGTTGTTTTTGAATGTTCATCGATTAGATAATTGTACCGTCATTCTCAATAAGTAGCATTTGCAGCATCTCTTATAAAGATCTTGTCAATAAAGTGGTAACAACATGATTCCATCCTGTGAACCATATAGTGTCTCCAGGATCTGCATCAGGCCCCGCCATAAGTCCAAAGTACAAAAAAAATACATTAGCAAAACGCATAAAAGAGAAAAACAAGAAAATCTGGAATCGCTGTATTATTCCTGGTGGTACAGTGCCGTCGTTCCGTGTGGAGACTCCCACCAACATACAGAGCAGCAGACAGGTAAACAGGCAGGAGTGAGGGCTGATGCTACTCACCATCTCTAGACGGTATGTGTGGAGATTTGGAAGGTCAACAAGAGAAGAGACTGATGTGAAGCCGCAATATACCCCTATTGCCGGGGGGCTTATATACCTCTGTATGCCGTGCTAACTTTAGCCACAGCCTCAAGTTTGGATTGGGATGAGAGGCAGAAAGAGAGAGAGAGAGGGAGCGATGGATAAGTTAGTAGCAAAAGTGAAGCGACAGGCAGAATGAGGGACAAGCTATCACCTTACAGGAGATCAGAAATAGACCCGGGAGTCTTGGAATGAAGTGAACCCAATGCAGCAGGGACAGAGTCATAGGGTTAGTGTGGCCACTTGGACTAATATGGACATTCAGGACATAAGAGGCTGGATAGACTGCTGGCCTGACCATCCTTCTATTCCTCCCACCCCTCCACAGTCTCCATCACCCTTCAGTGTGGCACATCAAACCTGCATTAACTTTTTCACTAACATTTTCCATTCAACGAATTGAAGTCCGCTACAATATCACAGACGTAAAAACACAAATATTTAGCCGTCTGCGACTTAAGTATGTTTTCATATTTACCCTACATGTACTTGTGTGGGTATAAGATATTTACCTCTCCACACTCTACAGAATGTCCAGATATTTTCACAGGGAATTGGAACAGAATTCATTTCCCTGCACTTAACTGCACTCTGATAATGTTAACAATATTTTGGGGATAGTCTGGCACAATGATCGTGTATATTAGATAATTTATCTAATTTATAAATTTATGGTGTAAGTAGGAATGTGGAAAGGCAAGTAGGTCACTGTTTGGCAGATTTAAAGGGATATATCGTAGTTGGTTTACCTACACACTCACCCACGCCTGCTTACACAGCCACCTGTGTCTATCTGCCTAGGTGTGTGGTAAGATAGATGTAGGGGGGTAAGTTGGTAGACAGACTGAGAGAAAGATCAATAGATAGCTAGATGATAGAGAAATGTTGGTGGGTAGGTAGACAAATAGACAGACTGACTGAAAGATATAGGTGGATGGGTAGGTAGACAAATAGACAGACTGACTGAAAGATATAGGTGGATGGGTAGGTAGACAAATAGACAGACTGACTGAAAGATATAGGTGGATGGGTAGGTAGACAAATAGACAGACTGACTGAAAGATATAGGTGGATGGGTAGGTAGGTAGTCAGGACTGTGGGTAGCTAAGTCAACTATGATACATGTATTTTAACATCTACCATTAAAGAGTTTTATTACCAGTGACAGGATGGCTAAACACTCCCTGAAATGTCAGGCCAGTAACCTTTGACAAAAGCCTAATCAAATTAACCTCTGAACAATGGCCTTTTTGGCTCAGGTTTTATTATGGTTCCTACTTTAGTGATGCCCTCAGACGTGTACACAATTTCATCTGTTTTCATAGTGACACACACACACACACACACACACACACACACAGTGCTTTCCCTCCCTCAAGTTTACTCCCAATGCCAAGTTGGGGAAAGTGGCAGGAGGAACTCTGAGGAGAATATATACTAGGGACAGCTGAGAGAGTTTAAAATAGCAGAGCCAACTCGACTGTCCGCGAACTCCCCAATCGCCTCCCTCCACTCCACCCCCTTAAAAAAGAAGTCACTCATCATCAATTGAAAACTGCCCATCCGTTTCAGTTCATCCGCTCATGTCAGTTATTTTTACGCTCTGATGATTTCTGTTATGGCTGTCCAGTCTACGTCTGTGGTGTTTGTTTTTCCGCAGAGCTTCCCACTTAAGCCTGCCACACTCTTACTCCGTACTGGTTTCAGTGGCTGCGGATTAGATGGCCCTTGTTGTTCTTCTGGGAGACTATGGTAGAGCCAGTCACCTGCCATCGCCAGGCTGTGTTGCACTATGGCCTCATATCTGGCTTATTATTGCCAGGGTGACACAGGGATGTGACATGACATTTTTTTAGTTCTCCCTTCCATTTAACCAGATATGTGACATTCATATGAGGTCTGGACTTATGATGTACGATATGTGATGAACGCTGTTCAGAAATAGGACCCCATACTTCCTTATATAGAGTGCTTGTTAGACCACTTCAGTGGTCAGCAGCCCTGCAGAGCCAGGTACTGCAGGATTTTGTCTCAGCCATCTGATCATCTTAGTGATTGACTAAATTCAACACAACTTCTCGTTCTTGTGGGTTAAATAAAAAACATGAAGTAACTGCAGCACTCTAGGACATGGAAATGTATGTTTTGTGTAAGGTGACACTTTGCCACACTCCCTTAAACGCACATCACAATGTAGATGGTCAGTGTGCATGTATGGTATGTGTGGGAGGTATTTTCTTGAGGTAACTCTTGGAAATGCGCAGAGGAAATACATTCTCTGTTTCCCTTTTGTTTGGTTTGTGTTGTTGTCCAGTATTTTAAAGGGGGAGAACAGTCACATGATCATCCATCTGAAAAGTCCCACATTACAAACAAGTCTTTGATTTAGAAGGAAAATTAGGAGTCATAACCCATTGTAGCCCATTCAGATGGAGCAGTGCACATCCCCCTCCCCAAACAACCTGCTGCACACCTGAACCTCATTTTGATTGGTGGTGACGTATTGTATGTCTAAGACACGGTGGGGACACTTTTAGATGAGATGAGATCCCGTTTTTAGAACAGCTCGTTTTAGGAGGAGGTTGACCATTTAAATGGCGTGAAAATGAATGCACTCACTACTGTAAGTCGCTCTGGATCGTGTCAATATAGTCATGTGACTGCTGTTCCTCTTTAAATAGCATGCTTTCATAAGTCAAAATAATGTATAAAATGTGTGGAAATTATGCATTTGAACTAAACTGTGAATCCGAATGGGGTGTATGGGGTTATATTGATTACTGAAATAATGAAAATAATGAAACAGAAAAATGTGTCTTATAAAATATTGAGACTGATGGAGAAAAATGTCTCATAAAATACTGAAACTGATTGAAAACAGTGCCTTTTTAAATGGAAACATTGTCTGTTTTGCTTCCTGCTTTCTGCTTAATTCTAGATCTAGAATGTTTCATTATCATTCTCATGAATCCCATTCTGAACCTAATTTTGACTTTAAAAAATTACAGGGCCATGTTGTGACAACTTCTAATCCTAAAGTTTTCAAACACATCAAAAGCAGGTTTTTATAATCCTTGTTAATATTGCATCACTACTCTGATGGCTGAAACAGACAGTAATGCTTCACACTCACAATTACCAGTTTTTTTTTGTTATTTACAAACAGTAACAGACAAGCCAGTATAGTATAGTGACATTGAAAGACTCATGATCAACTTTATATGACTATTCATGTTCTAAAGCTGTTCTGAAGCCCAAAGGTGACCAGTTCCTCTTAAATGCACTATTTCCTCAAACTGAAGTAGCTTTCTAATTTCAGAGTACTGACATTCACACTAAAATCTGTAAATAAACAGTCCCCAGTAAAATAAACAGTCTGTCCGTTCTCTGTGGGTCAGTGTTCACTCAGATCAATGAGATCCTCCTCAAGATGCTTTTCTTGCTCCTGTCTCCTCTTCAGCCAGTCAGCTTTAAGCTGCTTCACCTCCTCTCCATAATATTCATGTAGTTTGGTGAAATCCTCTAAAGGATCAATGTCCACTTGTGGCCATTCCCCGTATGCTGAAACTGGTCCATTTATGGGTGTGACATGTGCGTTTCTCTTGGGCCAGAGCTTAGGGGACCTCTTACTGGTCACTTTGCTGGACATAGGAGGGGCTTGTAAAACATGACTGGCTCTGTGGTTTCCTCCTTCTGTCCTCACTGGTACAGGCATGAGGAAGGAGGAGCATGAGTTCAGGGAAACCATGGATTGGGTAAGGCCTTGTGAGCTCTGACCAGTCACAGGAGAGTGCTGACTGGACTCACCAGGGCCTGCTTGATGTTTAGCCTCTGCTAAGCGAGAACAGAATACTGGTTGAGAGGTGCATAAAAAACACTTTTCAGGTCACTACTTATAACATACCTGATAACTAGTTTTACATTAGCTCTGGATATGATTGTCACCTAATAAACTTCAAAGTTAATGTATTAAAGCATAAATGTAAGTAAACAGAGACACAAACCCCACACTCTACACGCTCACCTTCATATTGATTCCGTAGGTCTCTGACCAGTAGTGAGAGGTAGCAGTGGCTGGCTGTGAGCAGGGATTTGACCCAACACTCCTGCCCCAGTTGGTCTTCAGCAGCAAGCTTGTAGGTTTTCAGCCCTGACCCTCTGAATACCACAGAGAATACAAACAGTCCTCCCTCGGACTCACAGTGCTGGATGGCACAGCCCTCTAGGACAATAACACCGAGCAGGTGGCGATCTGCCGGACGCTCCTGGTAGAAGAGCAGATTGGCCTTCAAGACAAACCACCGCCTCTGGTAGGATGATGTCCTCTCTTTCTGATGTGGTATTGTTAAGGTTAAGATGGCAAAATGAGGAGTAAGTCAACACAGTTTCAATGACAGTAAATTATAAAGACTGAGAAAAGATAAGCAGAGAAATAATTTTAGCCAAATAAGGGCTGATATACAAGCCCTGCATTTAGATGTTTAATTTCTGTCAGTGATTTATAAATAGGGGAGTGGACTGTGATATATTAGAAGTAGCTTTGAATAGCTGAGATATTATTATTAGGCTAGGAAACGCCCAAAGACAAAAAATTATTGATAGGGTAATTTAGCTCTTGGGGGTGTCAGTCAGGTTTGACAATACCTTTTTGTAGAGATATCCTTCTTTATCGACAGGTGAGGTGCAGGATAGGTAATGGGTTAAAATCTTCTTATGGATCTTCATTACAACACTCCAACAAAGACAGTACCCTTCAGGGCATGGGAGGCAGCCAATATAATTACAGTATTATATAACACATATAGTAGTCAACATTGTTTTTTTTTTCTTCTTGTCTGTCTGAAAAAAACATGTGCTTTCTTTTAGCAATAATCAATGCTGTCTGTAACCCAGTTGCCAATGTCCTATATTCAGACAGTCCATTAATGATGATAATGAGCGAAGATGTACACACAATTTCCTTCTCTTGTCAGTCTATATCGGAAGAGTAGTGTTATTCAAGCTTACCACTCAGGGTCACTCTCAATGCATCCAATGATAGCTATAGGTTTTCTGCCATAGATCTTCAGTGGTTCCCCACACTCTTTTCTTACCGTAGCTGTGTTAACTGCAACACATCTAGAATAAGACAATGTTCCAGGTTACAAACACTGGTCCTCCCCTGGGTAGAGGACGAGTGTTGAAATATAAATAACTCAACCTACTTCCTGGTAACAAAACCCTGTCACACAATATTCTTTCTACCCTCTACGCTTGAGTCCACACATTGAATGGGGCCAACCTCCAAAGGAGCCAACACACCTATTACCCAGATAGTATACATTGAGGAGGTGCTTTCTCTCACTTCCTGATTCTGTATAAAACATCAGGTTCATTTCCTCAGTGATCCTTTAGAAAAAAGGTCTTACTATCATTGCATTGTGTTCTTTAATTTAATCTTGTGTTCTAGATTAAATGCTCTCAAGTTCCTCTGATTCATGCTTCAAAAGGAGTCATCTCAATAAGGCCTAGTTACAAGGCCCTAGACCTAGAGCTTCAATCCTTTCAAATTAGTGCTATGTGATAACTAGTGTGCAGTTTTTATCTATTGAAATTATGCAAACATTTTGATGAACATTCCCATGACCAAGGGAAAACATGTGCTAGCACTACAATTGCAGAAATTGGGTTGCAGGTAGCTTAATGACCAGTAACCCAGATGGAAAACTCATGCAAAACATATACAGTGGATATAGAAAGTCTACACACCCCTGTTAAAATGCCAGGTTCTTGTGATTTAAAAGAATGAGACAAAGATAAATCATGTCAGAACTTTTTTGACCTTTAATGTGACCTATAACGTGAACAATTCAATTGAAAAAACAAACTGAAATCTTTGAGGGGGAAAAATAAAAAATAAAATACTCACAATAACCTGGTTGCATAAGTGTGTACACCCTTAAACTAATACTTTGTTGAAGCACCTTTTGATTTTATTACAGCACTTAGTCTTTTTGGGTAGGAGTCTATTAGGATGGCACATCTTGACGTGGCAATATTTGCCCACTCTTCTTTGCAAAAGCGCTCCAAATCTGTCAGATTGCGAGGACATCTCCTGTGCACAGCCCTCTTCAGATCACCCCACAGATGTTCAATTGGATTCAGGTCTGGGCTCTGGCTGGGCCATTCCAAAATGTTCATCTTCTTCTGGTGAAGCCATGCTTTTGTGGATTTGGATGTGTGCTTTTGTTGTTGTCATGCTGAAAGGTGAACTTCCTCTTCATCTTCAGCTTTCTAACGGACGCCTGAAAGATTTGTGCCAAAATTGCCTGGTATTTGGAACTGTTCATAATTCCCTCCAGCCTGACTAAGGCCCCGGTTCCAGCTGAAGAAAAACAGCCCCATGCTGCCACCACCATGCTTCACTGTGGGTATGGTGTTCTTTGGGTGATGTGCAGTGCTGTTTTTGCGCCAAAAATACCTTTTGGAATTATGGCCAAAAAGTTCAACCTTGGTTTCATCAGACCATAACACATTTTCCCATGTGCTTTTGGGGGAATTGATGTTTGTTTTTGCAAACTTCAGCCAGGCTTGGATGTTTTTCTTTGTAAGAAAAGGCTTTAATGTTGCTGTAGGCCTCTTGGAAGCCTCCCTGACCAGTTTTCTTCTCGTCTTTTCATCAATTTTAGAGGGACGTCCGGTTCATGGTAATGTCTCTGTTGGGCCAAATTTTCTCCACTTGATGATGACTGTCTTCACTGTGTTCCATGGTATATCTAATGCTTTGGAAATTCTTTTGTACCCTTCTCCTGACTGATATCTTTCAACAATGAGATTCCTCTGATTTGGAAGCTCTCTGCGGACCATGGCTTTTGCTCTGAGATGCAACTAAGAAAATGTCAGGAAAATCCTACTAGAACAGCTGAACTTTATTTATGATTAATCAGATTCACTTTAAATGATGGCAGGTGTGTAATGACTTCCATTTAACATGAGTTTGAATGTGATTGGTTAATTCTGAACACAGCCACATCCCCAGTTATAAGAGGGTGTGCACACTTATGCAACCAGGTTATTGTAAGGTTTTTATTTTTCATTTCTCCCCCTCAAAGATTTCAGTGCGTTTTTCAATTGAATTGTTCACATTATAGGTCACATTAAAAGTGGAAAAAGTTCTGACATGATTTATCTTTGTCTCATTCTTTTACATCACAAAAACCTGGCATTTTAAGAGGGTTGTTTAGACTTTTTATATGCACTGTATGTACATATATGTAGAGGATTTCTCAACATATATTACATATGTGCCCTGAATATGTTCATGAAATATATAACTTGCGCTTCTCACAATATCATAATACAATGCATGTCATATATTTTAATGTTGAATATTATGTGTTAAAATAATGAAATATATGAATATACAGAACTTTAAGCATCCTCATCAACACATCATGGAATTAACCTTCAAGACATTATTTTCCAGAGAATCTTCTTGTTATAGTGAGTTTAACAAATTATCGTTGGCAAAATGGGGAGCAAACCAACATAACCACCAGTCTAGGCCTTATTGCATTACATTAATTACTGTGAAAAGACAATTATTATCTTTTACAAACAAGACCCTATTGTACAGTGTGTATTTACCATAATTTCGGTTAAATACATTGTAAATGCAAATAAAGAAACAACTGGTTAGAGTGAGTCATCTTAATTTAATAAGGACCTTTATTCACAGTATCATACAACTGCCATTGTGTCACAATATAATGATAAATGTTTAGTAAATACACAAAGGTTTTGACTTTAGTCACTGTCAAGCAGCATATAGCACCTTTTTCTGTTTCAGTATAATGAACCACTTTGTACTCCAAGTTTACATTTCAAAAAAGACTCATTATGAAAACAATATGCATACATTTTCACACAGCATAATGAATGCCATTCCTCTGTGTAAAAGTACTTCAAAGAAACGACTAGATAACATAATAAACCCATGACAGGAAACAATACAAATATGGAAATATATCAGTTAGATGAAAATGCTAAATGCATATTACCAACTATAATTTTGTCATTTATGTAAATATATTTACATGTATTTAAGACATATTAAAACATATTTGAAAACGGCCAAAATCGAATATGTAAATATATGTATGAAATATATCGCCATACATTAGTAATATACATAATATATATATATAACCATATGTTTAAAAATATATATAGGCACATATTAAAAATATATGTTTTCGAAATATATGTCAATGAATAATACTTCCGTGTGGGATCTGAAAAGTTTCTAGATTGAAACAAATTTGAAGTTGTCATTGAGCAAGAAAGTTAACCCAGATTGGTTCAAATTCGCTGCTTCAAATGAGAATATGCTCTTGGTCAATTAATCTGTAAAATACTAAAATAATTATCATAAATTAATAAGGCCCAAAGAGTTTCCCCCATGTAAAATGAGTGTCTTGCATGGGTCTGTAAAGAATAACGCCACCAGCACATTGGGATACGTTATTGGGATACATTGGGATACGTTACGTTACATGCAAACACATTTTACAAAGTTACACGTTTTGAAAATACCTGGCCCTGAACGGTTGGAATTTTTAGATTTTTCTTGACAACGTGACGCCGCTTGAACACAACCCAGAATAGTACGCATCCCGTTCGACATCACTTCCTGTTTAGTTAATGGATGGCGCTTACAGACTTTTCACACCACCAGGTATTTAGCTAGTGTGATTTGTTTTTCTGTATCTGTATTTAAACTTATTGTATTTTTCAAGTTCTGATTTTCCATGTTGTGCAAGGTGTTGTGAAAGCTGGCTAAAGTACGCTCACCAGTTGTCGTCGTAGATGCCTGCGTTAGTTAGGGCTACTTGCTAAGGTTAACGCCAGGTTAGCCACACCACTAAAGTAGCTAGCTAGCTTGATCTCGTACTTAGCACAACAAAACATAATGTAATTACCACGGTAGTAAGATGAAGATTAGCAGTCAGTCGTGTAAGATAGCACCACTTGAAATAGTGTAGTAACATAAATATTGATCACTATGCATGGTTAGATAGCTTTATCGCTAATATTAGCCAGGGTCATTATTTGCTACGTCGTCAGTCGCAAAGATGTATTCATTACGCAAAACAAAATGTTTTGGTTCTGAAACGATTAGTATGGTAGTATATATTGGACACTTTCAGATTGGTCCATGCTTTGTTCTTTTTACAAACGGACAAATCTATGCTATGCAATAGAAACTTTGACATGACAATACGTCGAATTTAGGTCTCACCTTCGTTGGTTCCGTATGCGTAATTCATTTTGATTTTTTGATTGCATGGCAATTCTTTCCTGAAAAACATTTAGTTGCTAAACATATATGCAAACCGAATAAAATGGAGAATGCCCTACCTGAAACGGTTTGACGACGTGATTCGCAACTGTAAAGTTTTGTTTGGCTCTGTAAACACAGCTAACTAGCGCGGGAGTTGGCTAAGAATTTTACTTCCATTTGACAAATTACAGTTCTTTCCGTAATATAGGAAACATACTGATGTATGTTTTGATTTTTCATTCATAATAAACAGCATGTCGAAAAGGAAAGTAACGTTCGGGGACGGTGATGGTGGAGAGTTGTTGGACTTGGACGAGGACGTCCCAAAGAAAAAGGTGCTTGCCATCACACCTGTGTGCAGTGCTATATGATATTCTTAAGCTCAAGCTAATTTTGTTCAACATTTTTACATCTGACAAGCACAGCACTATAAAAGGTTTACTCTCTGATGTTTGAGTATTTCTGTTAACTAGATGTATTTGTTAGTGGATTGTCTTTGCACTGACCAGTTAGCTTTTTTCTCTCACCTGGGAACTCACCAGTTATGTGAAGATGTGCTTGGGCCAGGCTCCAGGTTCAAGGGAAAACATTCTCTGGACAGTGACGAAGAGGATGAGGAAGATGGAGAAAAGAGCAGCAAATACAACATGCTGGCCAGTGATGATGTGGAAGGTATGTCTCATCAAAAAATGTGTTCATAATTATTAGCTGGCTCTTTAGTTATTACATGTCTAATGGTACATGATTTGGGTTTTTTTTAGGTCAGGAGGGGGCAACAATTGACTGTGATGAGGGGGTTCCCATCACACCCTTTAACCTGGATGAGGAGATGCAGGAAGGACACTTTGACTCTGAAGGGAACTACTTTGTCAAAAAGGAAGAGATGATCAGGGACAACTGGCTTGACAACATTGACTGGGTAGCTCTTTGTTATTGTTACTTGACTAGTTGTTCACTGCAAAACAATATTTCACACAGTAATGCCTAATGTGTCTCCCTTGAAAGGTGAAAATACGAGAGCAACCTGCAAAACGAAAAAAGAAAGGTCTAGCAGCCAAGAGGAGAAGGAGAGTGGGTGATGAAGATGAGGCAGAAGAAGAAAAGCAGAGAGAAGAGAAGCAGGCGGACAGTGATGAAGGGGAAGACATGGAAGAAGAAAAGGAACCTGCAGAGGACCCTTTCGCCTCCTACAGCCAGCATCAGCTCACAGAAGCTGTATTGGAGCTGCTGTTACCTGGGGAGAGTGTTGCCGCTGGTCTGCGCCGGCTTGGAGGCCTAGGTGGGCGAAAAAAGGGAAAACTAAGGGAAGAGAATGATAAAGCTGAAGAAACCAATAGAGATACTGAAAAACTAGACAGGCTCACAGCACTGGCAGACAGACTTGTTGGGAGTGGGGTGTTTGAAATATACCAGCAGACATATGAAAAACTGGCCTACGTATTGAAAAGGAAGAGCCAATCACAGCCAGGTGTGGGGAATAAACGTGGAGAGGAGGAGGAGGAGGAAGAGGATGAGCTTGACATGTTCGCAGACAAAATTGACGAGAAACATGGTGTCAAAGCTCCGGAAAAAGATAATGCTGATGAGACAGGTTAGTTATAGTAAACTGGTGTGAAATCAACTAGTTTCTAAACATTCATACTAATACTACGGTGGTGTATGTTGACTTTTGAGTTGTACGTGAAAACCTTTTGTTGGTCTTAACAGTGAGTGACGAGGTGATGTGGGAGTATAAATGGGACATAGAGGAGAATTCGGAACTCTACGGTCCCTTCAGCAGTCAGCAGATGCAGGTTTGAATTATCACTTGTTTTACAAAAGAAAACATTCACTCAGACATTTTCAATGTGACAAAAACTGTTTAGTTCTGTTTAGTTCCTTACATAGTAGTTGTAGTTTAATTTTTTAATTATTTTCTTAACAATCTGATAAGTCAACTCTGTATGGCTCATGAATTGCTGGTTCTTCCATCTGATATCTGCAGTTGTTTATTGTTTCAGCATTTTTTATATGCATAGAGTACGCTCTGTTTAATAAGGAAACATGACGTTTGAAGAGCGTTGAAACTAATAACCTTTTGGGAAAGTTTTTTACTGTTTTAATCTGTAAAAGATGTTTTGAGATGTTAATGAACTAAAATGTTTTCTTTCATGGAATGAATATATGCTAGGAATCCCAATTTTCTTTTTCTGTTTCAGGGTTGGGTGGATGAAGGCTATTTCAAAGATGGTGTTTACTGCAGGAGGATTAGACAAGGAAATAGTCAGTTCTACAATTCCAAAAGACTAGACTTTGATCTTTACACATGATTTCGATCTCCACACATGAGTTTGGCTCTCTCTTGCTCGCTTTTACACACATCCACATTTTCTGTTGTCTGATCTTTCGTTGTGTGAAGCCTAAATGTCGTTTTAAAATAAACAAATATTACATTATATTGTCCTGTATTTGTGTGCATTACACTGTGTAACATCACGCTGGCTTTAGGAGCAAACGTTAGCTCAAATTTGGGTTACATGGAGTTGCTGCCTTAACAAGCGACTTTCCAGTTTTTCTGATTGGTTCTAATGTAACATCACTCAGGTTCACACGGGGATAAAGACCGCCCTTCACCCAACATAATCCCCTAATCGCAATGCAATTGGTTGAGCGAGGTTTGTAGTTTCCCTTTAGTGGGTCAATAGTCTGGAGGGATTTCTGCAATGTGAAAGCTTTGCTTTGATTGGTTTATAGATTGTTGTGCCGGTGGAAGTTTATGAACAGGGCGAAATGGTTATACTCGGCCGCCGTCCGGCTTGTTTATGATAATGATGTTTACAATTTTAACATAAATAATACTTAAACCTCAAGCTTTTTCTTGCAATTAATTAGTACTGTGTGGTAAGTTGACTATTAGAAGTTGGCTAGCTATATGAAATATTACTATTTTCAATTCAATGTGTATGCTATTTAGCTAAAGGCAAACATCGCATTGACTGCAGCTAGGAACGTCGTTAGCCGCTTTGGTAGCGGCTAGTTTTGGCAACGGCTAATTTAGCAACGCTAAGTACGGTTGTGTTAATACTGTACTACCCTATGTTGACGTTAGCCTAATTGAGGTCATTTTTACCAAGTTTGTAGATAGCTAGCTACTCATAGAACGCAAAGGGTTATTGAATTGCAATTCACGATATCCACAAACATCGAAATGCACGATATGAAATAACATCTGTCGTAGTTAGCTAGCTTTGAATGTGCGCTAGCTAATATTGTAGATGGGCTGCCACACCGGTTTTCCATCCCCATGACAACACTAAAACGTGTCTTTCAAAAGAGTGCACGATAAAGACGAAAAATAGCATTGTCAAAATGGGGCAAAGGCCTTGTAGCCATTTTTGTCTTCCAACAATTAGCGCTATTCTTAAAGTATGTGTAAAGAGACGAGGTGAAGCTAATCGCAGATTTCGCTAGCGTTTCATTGTTTATTTTAAAGTCGTATTCTATAGTGTAGTAAAAGGCCTAGTTATAGCTATTTTTCAATCCGGCTATGTACAGTACTGTAATATTTGTTTCTCTTGCATAAACGTTTATTTAGCAATTGCCGATCATGTACCGTGAACAACAAAGCTGTAGTAGTACTTTATTAAAGGTAATATAATGTTTATTGTCCTTTTCAGTCATATTTATGTCCAGCATGGCACATGTTTGTGTTGTCTTTTCAGGGAAAGACAGTGGAAGAGATTGAGGATGTTGACCTAGTCCCCTGACTTGTTCCTTTTTAGTAGTATTTTCAATGGAGGGAGATTCCAAGGTTCCCCCAACCCCTTTCAGTATTCCCCTTCACAGCGAACCTCCACCCCACCTTCTCCCTCTTTCCTCCAACGCCCTGAGGTATAGTTCCCCTAGCACCATTTGCTTTCTTCTTCCCCGATTTTATTTTCTTCCTTGTTTGCAAACCCACATATTTAACACTCTTGCAATTACTATGTCCAAACAACAATTGCTTATGTTCCACAGTTGTGAAGATGGCAAAAAACCTGTTGACAGGAGGAGAAGTGGCCGCATTCAGAAGACATCGAAGCACCGAGAGCCCAAAGACAGAGTGGCAGCTCAGAGACCGTCCAGAAGAAATACAACACCCGCCAAGAGAGAGAGGGAGAGCGGCATGGTAGTTGCATGGTAGTTGCACATTTTAAGGGTTTATCAGAAGGGATTTTGGTAATCCGTTCACTTCTCTTACCCTTAGGTGCAGCTCTCTCAGTCCCTGTCAGTTAAGCTAATGAGAACCGATACAACAGGCAAACTGCTAAGAAAGGTATGCAGTAAGAGTGTATTTGTCTGTCAGTTTCTTTTTACTCTAGAGCATCTGTCCATTAACCTTAATATTGCACTGGGTACTACAGTGCCCTACACACACCCTTTGTTTAAACAGGTGAAAGATGTCCATTAATCCTCCTTTGCAGCCTGCTGCATCTTACCCACAGTGAGGAGGAAATATTGTCTGCAAACCTGACTGGCCTAACTAGTCCAGGGATGGGCAACCAGTGACACCCATGTTGTAGGGATCAATATGTCCTCAGGCAAAAAACAAGCAAAGGGAACTTGGTTGGTCTTGAATTACTTTTGGGAGTTAAGATATAGTATAATTGTTAGATATGTAGACTATTTACGTTTTATGCCACAAAACCAGCTTTGAGCCTTTAAAACCCTAAATTCCATGATGTACAGTTGTAAAATTCATGTTTTGCGCCTCCGTTGCATTGCACCGCTGGTTGCGTTGTTTCCATGGTCACTAATACCCATGATGCATCTACAAGCCTCAAATAGATGCGAAACGCCTCGGCCACTCAAAGGGAACACTTTAGGGCATGTTGGGCCAAAAAAATTTCACCACAAATTGTATACTTCTTCTATAGAAGCATGTTCAATTGGCAGCATGATCTGTTGTGTTTGATGCCTTGAACATAACTTGTTCATCTGAAGCAAATGTCCATTTGTAAACAGGTGATACTGCTCTATTCAATTTTTCCGTTACAACGGTACACTGTTACAAAGTGTGCCTCACAGCAACATGTTCCTTCGGTTTGAAGTCTTCAACATATCTTTTCTGGTTATTAAATGTTTTTAGAAGTATAATCCATTATCGTTTCCTGACTTTATTTAGAGGTAAATAATGACTGCATCTGTTTTGATGTGGTTCTGAAAAATCCTGTTTAGAAATAGAACATGTTACGATGTTCATTTACTCTGGAGTGTAGTAGACAAACTATATATTGGAACAGCCATTGTAAAGCCAATATTAACCCCTCCCGATGGCCTGTAGTGCATCTGTCTTTGGAAACCAAAGAAGAGATTCCAGCAAAACACTGACAGCAGCCTTGGTGATTCTTATCTTTGAGTGTTCTCAGCTGATAATTTGCATAATCATAACCTTGTCAAAAAGTTCACTGCTTTCCAAGTCTGAACCGCGCATATCAGCTTCGTGCTGCACAGATCGTTCGTCGGCATGACGTTGTCATTGGAAATTAATGGGAGCGGTGCTTCCACAAGGCCTGGGCGCAATAGGTGCAGGGCTGTCACGATTATGACAGTGGTGAAAAAAATTGTAATACAAATTATTGCGATTAATGATTTAATTGTCTATTTTTCATTTTATGACACTATATTAGGTGTAAGCCTAATAGTATTGTAATCATACACATGTTGGATCCGGTGGTAGTTCTTCAGGGGCCGTATTCACAAAACATCTTAAGGCTAAAAGTAGCTCCTAACTTGCTGATTTAGGAGTAACTCCTAAAAAAAAAATGGGTGTGTCATTCCTAACTTTAGGACTCCTAACTTTCGGTCTAAGAGTATTTCACAAAGCGTTTAGCTCTAAAACCAGCTCCTAAATCTGTGAAAAGTTAGGGGTAGTCAAGAGGACTCCTAAGTCACTAAGATCAAATTGCAAACAATCCTAAAAAGGCTGCTGCTGGGATTCTGCCTCATAATCAGGTCGACGTTTTAGAAACATGCATTGATACTGAGCTTTCAACAAGATGTCGCATTAATCGCGAGGGTATTATGATCATAGTAGAGCTACTTAGGGATGCTGTCATTTCACCAACAAATGTAAACACCCCAATAACACCGGAGATCAAGGTTGTGACAACTCTACGCTACTTGGCCACAGGGAAAATGCAGCTATGCAGCGTAAACGAACTACGTATATCACAGTCATCTGTCAGTAGGCTAGAATATTACAACAATAAATGCCCTCCCCAGACCCCATATCGTGCGACAAATCATTCCTCATGATGTTTGCCAACTACAAAAAAACAAAGCCGACTTCATGGCCATAGCTGGACCACTTGGTGTAGTTGGTGCTATAGATGGGACACATAATTGCAGGAATTATTGCACCATCAAAAGATTAATGTGCATTTCTTTACGAGCTGCCAGAAATGTAAGAGGCTGACAATTGGCTGAACACATCTTGACTAGTCAGTATGTCATTCTTGGTTTCATGTTTAATCAGTGACACATTTTTATGTGAATATCTTTATTTCAATATGGCAACAAGACACATCCTTCTACAGTATTGCTATGATGAATTCACTGAGAGACCCCTCTGCCTTCAGCCAATCACTGTGGGCATAGTAAGCAACCTTGTTCGTGGAACACAAGATCATCCATAGCAACGGGGTCAACCCCGCCCTTTCACTTAGCTTACGACTTCTCCCCATTCCTTAGTAAAAGTTGGTCTTAGCAGCTTTGTGAATACTTTTAAAGAGGAAACTCTTAGCTAGGAACGTATAGTGCTATAGAGGTCTCCTAGTGGTAAGATGAAAATGTTTTGTGAATATGGCCCCAGATCTGTGGTATTTGTGCTTTTGACCGCCACCTTTCTGGAGCAAAACCGACAATTCGCGTCCAAATTATTGGGCTCCCCTCTTTCATTTGGCTTCCAGAGCGTGCAGTTGTGTTCAGCTTTGGAACAAGCACTACATCCATGTTATTAATGATTGCTCTTCACAAAATGCAACCGCAAAGCAATGACAATTAAATTTGCCCACCCATTGTGATGTATCACCTCTAGCTCTTCTGCATAGAATATTGTAGCCTAGTTATTTGAAATAGTTTATTATAGAACTATTATGTAGAACTTCCTAACGAAACAAAACATGTTTCAACGCCCTGTTGATTAATTCAGTTAAAAATGTACGAGGACATTATATTTTATTTCCAAATGTTAATATGGAATGGGAAAACAGATATTTATATCCATGCATTTTAGTGTGCATTATTTAATTAGAAAATATGGATGGAAATGACAAAATTCGGCTTACAATATTAGTAAAACTATTTTATTGAGTGTTTTTTCTTTTGTCATCAGAGTTGTTGCAAAAATTGCCAACTGCATCTTTAATGTTTAAAGAACCATTCAGTGATAAAGACTGAAGCAACTCAGTGATTTTGCTGGGAAGGTGTTAATTACATATTTATATTCCAGAGCAATTTGGATCTCAATGTTGCATCAAGATGTCAAATGTCTAAGTGAGTATGACTGTTACGTAGTCGATAGTTTTTGTGTGCATATTGTTTTGTTTAAATATTCAGAAACAGTTTTTAACCATATTTGGAGAAAAGGATTAGGTCTGAGAGATGTGGTCATGGAAGGATGATTTTCTTTGTGATGAGAGATGGATGAGTGGATGAAGGAAATGAACTGAGATCTCAACATTTAAGATTAGTGGCAGGCTGGTCAAACTACGTTCAACCTCTTCATTTTCCCAACTCTAGTTCAAGGTACAGGCTCTTAGTCAGGGAATTATTTAGTATGATTAATTCATATGTATGAAACTAAGCTGTTAGTGCTTTGCCTTAGTTTAATACCAGCACATGTAGTTGTACTTGGTTTAATTTGAGCTGTATTTATTACTTTTTTTTGTTTTTCTGTTCACATTTTCTTTTTTGTTTTTCCATTGTAGGCACAAGGAAACAAAAGGCATGAACATCGAAGTTACTCCATCCTCTTCCACACAAACTTTAAATGTGAAAACTGCTGGACAGAGTGAAGATGATTTTGATTTCAACCAATCAGACACGGAAGCCGATTACGATTGTGTGAAGTCCCCAGAAAGACCGACCTCTATGGCGCAATGGGTGATTGGCCCATTGTTTCAGTCGTTTAAATCCAAGATGGCCAGTTTCACTGAGATTGTCATGAGTCCAGTCCGACTTTTTAAACCTAATGGCTCCCCACCTGAACCAGATTTGGACATCTCTGCCTCTCATGGTTCTCCACAACAAGGACCTGGGTATGGGATAACCTCTGAAACAGTCGAGAACCCCTTTGATGTTGGAAAAGTAGGACATGACTCTACCTTTCGTAAATGCTTAAACTTCAGCATGAATTTTGAAACCCACAGCACTCTTACCAATAATTTAATTCAACCTGAAGATGAGCAAAGTGACACCCTTGGGTCAAACAGCTCAGAAAAGGAGATTAATAATGATTCTTTACCTTGTAAGCAGAGTAGGCATCTACTAAGAAGTAGTATTAAGGATGGTTCTGATTCAACCGAGTCCAAGTTAAACTCTTCCTCCCTCTCATCCTTTCAACACCCTGACTTGTCAAGTGTCTTATGTGGGCCCAAGCTGGTTCCTAAAGTTCAAATAGAGAAACAGAAGGATTCTACACTTGCTCTGCAAAGACTAATGTGCCAACAACTTGTTTGTCAAAATAAATCTGAACTACAAAGCAGTCCTCCTGCTACAACTGGAGCATCTGATGCAGAGAACATCTCTAGTTTACCAGCTGAAATTGTAGACTTTAAGCCCAAGGCCAAACCGCTTACAGCAAAATGTTATGAAGAGACAAAAGTCTGGGACTCGAATGACAGTGAAAGAAGTAGCCCTACCTCTCCAGGGACTCTTTGTCAGGCAGATAATAACAGTTCAGCAAGTGTTGGGTTGCCTCAAGACCAAAATATGTTATGTGGTCACCAGTTGGGTATCTCTGTTCGAAAAAGCCCAAGAAAACCATTAAATGTTAGTGTAAATGAAATTACACCGAATAACTATGCATTAGTCAGTCAGTCTCTTCAAAATGAGTGTGAAGAAAAGCAAAGCCATACGGCAGGCCAGGCAAAGAGAGGGAAGAGGAGATGCTTAGCAGCTCATCTTACAACAATCAAGAGGGACAGGAAAAGAGTGAAACTGATGAAAGGAGAGAGATGGGAAGAGGTTACAAGAACAGAAGACACTATAGATAATGACTTAGAAAGTTCCACATTATCACCAGTAGAACACACAAGGGATGTAGAACCTGTCTTGCCCAGAGTAGGAATGGAACCATATGAACCTCACTCTCTTAAAAGGAGGGGGCTTCCTCGGGTTTGTTCTACCATGTACATTGAAACAACTAAAAAACCGTCTGAAACACATGTACTTTTGATGCAGGTGAAGGACAAGGGGGGAGGACGAAGAGAGAGTATTAAAAATATGTCTCAAACACTAGAGGCCTCTTCAACTAATGGAAGTGTATTAGAGCATAGTAATGGGACTTTGTGTGATAATAGCACAGGACCCTGCAGTATTAGGGATATAACCAGTGCCTTAACATATGATGGAAATGACTATAGTTCAGCATGTAATCTGGAGATGGAAACCTCCATGACAACCACTTTGAATCAAGAACTTCCTATTTCTGGGCAGCACTTAGATGTCATAGGGAAGAGACCTCAATCCAGATCCAAAAGTCGGCAAAAATACACCAGCAAGAAGAGGAACATTTCCCCAATGGTTGAAATTAAGTACTCTCATAGCAACCCAAAGTGTCCTAAGTTGAATGAGACGGCATCAGAAGAGAGTTTTTCACTGACATCTCAGAAACGAAAGACATCCCGCAGGTCTGTTAATTGGAGCTCATCCCAAGACTGTGGCACATCGGTATGGCTACCAGAGGATGTCCTTAACTTGAACTCATTGCAGCCCAGCAAAGATGACAATGCCAGTGTAGATTCTAGATCTTCAGACATGACTCAACAGACATTACATACTAATGCAGTTGTGGATGTCCATAAAGAGGCAAGTTGGGAAGCAGAAATGACTGGATCTTGCAAAAGCTCAAATAAAAAGGGTAACGAATCTAGCAAATCATCTGTCACAAAATTACTGGTGAAACCTCTTGTTGAAGATAAGGGAGTCAGACAAGGTTCTTTCATAGAGGACAATAACAAGACCACTGATTCCCTGCGACTTGATCAAATAAAAGTTGAAGATAGATCTTGGCCTTGGAGAAACTGTCCCAAATCTTTTATTAAAGTGAATAAAAATGTAGTGCAAAATTATTTGGCAATGCAAGGAAATGGTGTAAGGGACCCAGTAGAAGAGGTACTTTCCACTGCCTCTCAACCTGCTGACCTTAGCCAGAATCAAACTGATGATGATGTAATGGAGGTGGAGAAAGACATGAATGAGTGTTCTCAGACCAGGCTGCGGGGAAGGGGCCAAAGAAAGCAAGCACAGACTCTGAGTAAGAAGCACAGGCCTGTAGTTAAGGGGCAGCAGAAAGAAGAGAGAATTGCAGTGGTTGGTGAACGGTTTACAAAAAAACTGTTGCGCAGCTACTCCTGCCCAGAAATCCCTGTCCTTGTGCATCATGACAGCCAACCAAACTCCTTCCTGCAGGGCAGGATCATATCCATACCTCGATTGCACCCCACCCTCCTTCCTCCTGTCCCCCTTCCTCCTGCATTGTCCCGGCGAGCACGTCGTCATACTGTATCTAGTGGGGAAATTGAGCGGGAAATTGCGCCGTTATGTCTGCGTAAGGAGGTTTTCCCGTCTAGAAGATCAGATTTCTCTGGCAGCCCATCGCCAAGTGCACCACTCTCCCCTTCCACATCTATCTCTGCCCGGGCCACCTGCTTCCTGTCAAGCCCCCTGGCTTTTCTCTCTAGGAAATTGCAAAAAGGAAGCCTGGCTGCCACTAGTAGTGCTTGCAGTCATGCCTCCTCTACCCCCTTCAGTGGTTTTTCTTTCACTTCATCCTGCTCTTCTTTGCGGCACCTGTTCTCCAGTTCCGATCCCAGTGACCTCCTGAGCCCAGACATATCCTCTGCTTCAGTCTCCTCCCTTTGCAGGTAAAACAACACTTCACCCAATCTTTGGCAACAACTGTTTTACTTTTTCATTATACTAGTTGAAAATGATACAAATTGTACCCTGTTTCCAGTGCATTGTCCCAGATTCCCCTAGAGGGTGAGGGTGAGACCAGCAACCAGCGTGAAGAGGATGGGGAGAATGTTGAGAACAGTAACTGTTTCAGTCTTGAGTTTGAAGCCATGGGAATGAGAGAGGAAAAAGCTTTGTCAGATTCTGAAATTAAGGTACACTCATTACATAGTGATTATGTCAATAATATAGTTAGCCCATCATGTATTAAAGTTGAGTATATATGCAAGTCTGCCTTACACCCACCATCATAATTAAAGAGAGAGTTTGACCAAGAGTCATATTTGAGTGAAATTCTGCTATGGCATTATTGTTGTGAAAAATGACTCCACTGGGATTCAAGAACAACTCAGGGTAAGTGGAATTTCACCCAAATATGAATTTAGGTCAACCTATCCCTTTAATAATAATGAATTGGCTTTATTTAGCACCTTCCTACCAACTGAGGTCCTCAAAGCACTTAAATAGGGGAACTACCTCATCAACCAACAGTGTTAGAACTCACCAGATGTCAGCAATTTTTGTAACACATGCTGGTGTTCGTGCCTGTTTCTTTATATGTTTACATAACATCATTGTCTGAAACAGTTGGAAAGCTGCAAGCATGAGGAACGAAGGAAGGTGTCATCGATTCGAATTCGCAAAGCCTTACCAAAACCCATCCACAACCTCACACCAATGGGCCTGCCCAAGCCTATCAGGTATGTGTATTGGCCAATTCCTTTGTATTTTGAAATAGCTCTTTATGGTGTGATGGTTTGCCAGCATGTATAACTGTAATCTTATAG
The DNA here is from genome assembly GCA_016801175.1 of Esox masquinongy. NCBI lineage: Eukaryota > Metazoa > Chordata > Actinopteri > Esociformes > Esocidae > Esox > Esox masquinongy. The sequence continues at coordinate 17,417 of JACXGI010005052.1, read as the reverse complement.
CAGTACTTGTAAACGTGATGGCCGGTAGATTACAATCCACCCAATTTGTAATGATCCTATTTGTGTGTTACAACAGGCTGAAGAAGAAAGAGTTCAGTTTGGAGGAAATCTACACTAATAAAAACTTCACCAAGCCCCCTGAAAGGTTAGACTGTCAACTCATGCACCACATTTTTTATCCTGCTGTACATTATTTAATGAGCGATTATGAGTTTTACATGTAATCATTATATCTCTGTTACTTTCCCTTTCATTCATCATATCCTTGTTTCTTTTATCAGGCGGCTGGAGACCATATTTGAGGTGCCACTCAGTCGACGTGATGGGTCTCAGGCCTTCCTTGGTCAGAAGCGCATGAAGCGTTTTTTGGAGTTCCCTGAGGTGGGTGTGGTCAGAAAGCCAAGGAAGCCCCTTGTTGGTGCTGGGGCAGGGGGCGGCTCATCCAGAAAAGCTGGGGTGGGCTCTTCTTTTGGAAGACCTAAACGAGGAGTTTGCCCCTCTTCGAAAGATGACTCCACTGTTAATATCCTGGAGCTAGATTCACTTCTTTGTGCCAAGCTTGATCAACTGGATTCCTGGTTAGCTTTCGACGAGGACATCTGTTGACAAATTTCATTCAGTAGTAGAGGGTCGTCTACTTTAAGTATCCAAGAAGAATGCAGATGAACATCGGTGTTTGAAGCACTTTTGACAAAGCATATTTACCTTTCGAAAATAAGGTCTGTCATTAAAATAACCTCAGTCCTATGTCACCTTCCGCCCAACATCAAGCTTGTCCTTAGCTTCTGTAGGTTTACAACGTCTTATTTTGAGTGGTATCATTTATCGTCCATTGAGTCATCATGGAGTTTTTGTGTTCTTATTAGTATGTGTAGATAATGACATGGTATGTGTTGTTATAACATTTGTATATGGATGTAATGCATTTTTTTCATTGATTTACGTCAGTGCGTAGGAGTAGTTGTTTATTTGAAACTGCTACCTACTGTTAGTTCTGTGCTCAGTTTATAAAGTGCTTTCTTAATATGGTAGTGCCTCAGATTTTGAATCATAATTAAACTCTTTCTGATTATTATTATTTGGTGCTGAATCCTAACTTAGGGTGACCACGTGCAGCTCTAATCTTTCGATATTTTCTATTAACACGAATGTATTTCACAGGTGGTTGTAGGCACATGGTTCTCAATTAGATATTCCATCTTTACTGCTCAACTTCAAATGTAAAGCAATATGTTCTTCTGATGTTAAATCTGAGCTGTAAGTGCAAACATTTGATTGGCAACTAGTGTCAGTGAAAATGGGCAACTAGCTTCATTTTGAATATAGATTTCAAATGGCAGCTACTTGCAAGAAATATTAAGCACCAGAGCTGCGTTCAGTTTAAATTTTCACCCGAGTCAGATGTGTCAATCAGTACAGCCAGTTCTGGAGCATAGCAAACACACCTACATTTTTGGCCAAATTGCAGCTGTGAAATGATGTTTATACAGTGTTTTGCCTTTTATATAATTTACATTTAAGTAATTATGCAGAAACACTTATCCTGAGTGACTTACAGTACTGAGTGCATATGTTTTCATACTTGTTTTGTCAGTCCTTTGAATTACCACCTGATAATATTCCAGCCAAGTTTTGTATTGTATACATGTTTATATCCTTCACATCAGGTTCATTATTATAGCAAGTTAAATCTACATTGTCCATTTATAAATGTTTTTGTTAAAAATGGAAAGTAGTGTTACCTGTGTCAAATTGGATGTTGAAATTGCATGACACTCCAATGGACACTGATCAATGCAGGTTAGCACCGTTGTTTAATTGTTTTGGGATGTTTTGCAGAATTGGTATCCTGTAATGTAAATGCTTTGACAGTAATGACTTTTTTTAACTTTTATATTTCTGAAATATTTGTATGTACTGTGTTTTGCTGTTGAAGTAATGTACCTGTATTTGTATGCATTTCTTTTTACAGCTAGAGAGTGACTTTATAATGAGCAAAGGTTATATGTAGCTACTTCAAATAATGTAAATGGGGAGGGAGGAATCTGAGCAAATGTATATTAATTTTATTACAACATTCTTTGGAAAAACTTGCAATGTATAAACACAATAAAGTAACAACAGTCAACAGAAATAGTAATGTAATCAAAAGGAAGTTTTATGAAGGTTTGGTAACTTTAGTCAAAGGTTTAACAGTTTTCACTGTTAGTTTAAAGCAAAAACACACTGCCCCAATTTCATTGTACCTAGTTAACTATCTGTCCCTTTGATATTTCAATTTCGTTTCTTGTATAGCAATTATCGAGCAGCTGAAAGTATGCTATTCTTAAAAAGAGAATGTCGGGCCTTTGTGCAGGTTTTGTATTATGTTCATACTGGACTTAACCTTTTGCTTTATGCAGTATTAAACGCATGAATGTTAGCAATGAGATTTTGTCCATTAAATTCTGCATCAAAGTAACTTGTGTTTTTGGCCCTTTGCACGTAACCATTTTTTAATGACCTTTTCAGTTTGACTAGTGAATATGACATTCAGTGGAATGTTTAGTGGGAGACAAATGAGACATGCCTTTGTAGATACCAGCAAGACTATCAGATTTATACTCAGCCGGGCTGTCTGGAGGTTAGTTCCTGTTTTTGACTGCCTCACAGTGCCATTACAATTTAAGTTTGGAAGTGTTGCCCAGCAATCTAAGCTGCCTCTGTTGGACATTTACTGCTGCAGCATGTGTTCAGATCCGGCCAAGTGCTTCTTCGGCAAAACTCTCACTATTGGGTAAAGCAAATGTAACAAATGTTTCTTTAAGATGTTGGACAGTTGTCCTGTATCCATCTTTATAATGTTGGAGGTTCCAGGAAATTGGTCAGTCTCTAAGTGTCAGTAGGTAGGACACAAGTACTGTAAGTACTGGGGTGAATATCAAAATGGCCACCCACACCACAATTGAAATTATCCCATTTTTTTTTGCCTTTTGGGAATAGAGCTGAGCTTTTTCTGGATCCGTTTTTCTTGTCTCCTTAGCCTACAAAAGTAAGAAAAGAAAATATGAGGGAAATTTAAAATGGAAATTATTTAAATGGAGAAAATATCTCAAGTGTTGATTCTGAAATTTGGGCAAGCAATTTGTTATTAGTGTTACAAAAACCTTGAATTCACCTTGACTGAGTTTATCAAAGAAACAATGCCGATGCAGGACAATCCACAGATAATGCTGCAGATGGCTAGTTTTCTGAAGTCCCTGTCAGCGTCACATGAGGGAACAGCATCAGCATGGCCAAAGCAGGTGACAACTTGAATGCCAGGGGTGTCATTCAGGGCCTGTCTTTCTTTGCCATTTCCTGGGACAACAGCCAGTGGAACGTCATCCATTGGTACTGATTGAGCCAACATCTCTGAGGAGACTCACCAGGGTTCAGACGGAGTACACAAATGAAGACAATTTAAGTTTGATAAGCATAGAGTTATCTGAAGTTATAAAATTTTCTTACAGGTTGTAGATTACATTGTTGTTAAACTTTCCAAGTAATATTCCACTGTCATGCCAAATGTTTTTTGACATACTTATTCTGCCTGGTACTTTCCACCACCGGATGATTGTTAGGGAATAGGGAATAAGGTATGCACTGAGTCACTGTCAAACAGAAGCTTGAAGAACTGGAATGATGAGACTGGTGACTAGCACGCTACTGAGTTTATGCCAAAGTACTTAACATTACCATGGAGAAGAAAAATACAACAATTCACAAGTTTTATCCCTGCCAAAACCCTCCTATGTCCTTAAACTAGTTTTGGTAAATATATCACCAACCACAAAATATTACTGCTGTAATGTTCACATGAGACAAGAATACACTTTTTTCCTGTTCCATATGGCTGCTTAATGTAACTTATTACTTATTTTGCCTAAGAAGTAAAATTTGAACAGGAATGTAATACTAACAGTAATGTCAGTCTAAGCAACACCATTATTGGGGCTTTATTCTTGAGCTCTCTGCAACTAATAAAGGAGAAGTGTTTTAAGGAAATATCTTGAAGTGGGTAACTCCTGACATTTAAAGTGCTGATAACTCAAAAGAGGCGCTTACTCTTTTCACATAATGTAGTCTAATTTAAAAAAAATATCACAGAGAGAACAACACAACAGTATGGTTGGAGATAAACAAATAGTATAATGAAACATTAGTATGTGACACAACTTAAAAATGCTAAAGATACTTACATACTACTCGAATTTCACTGTGCAGCTCTGTAGGTGTCCGTCTACTTTCAATTTTAGCTGAAATCCGCACCAATGATAGACAGGTATGGGGATTACAGCTGATATTTTCCTTTAATTGTCCTCTTCAAGTTTTAGGTCACAGCTGCTAGTTGTTTATTGCTTCCTCTTTAGGTTCATAAACACTTGAGTTAAAATATCCCATTGTAGCAGAGATTTAGTTGCACATTTTCTTGAGCAGTCTCAGAGTTGGTTGTAATCAGATCACATTGAAAATAAGTCACTGGAAAAACAAAGAAGCTCGAGATTGAAAAGTGAAGTGAAAGTACTACCCTCCACACCCACTATAGTTAACAATTTTTCTGTAGACCACTCCTCCTAGACTCAGGTCCTGTCTTAACATTTATAATTCATTAAACTCTACCTTCTCAGTCTACCCATCCATCACACTGTGGAATACTGTGGTTCTTAGAAATGTCTTTCCCGCGCCTTGCTTTCTCTGGGCAGCATTCCTGTGTAACTTGCTTAGGTGAGTTACAACACGTCTTGCCTTATAAGGCAAAACAAACAACTTGATTTCATGCAAGTCTGTCCTTGATCCTCTATGTTAACACCTGTCTGACTATGTGTGCATACCATTTATTCTAACCCCATTCATTCCAACCACATTCTGTCCCCATTAGTCAGGAGACATTTAATATTTCTACCTTGCCAGGGAGTTTTATATATACACTGCTCAAAAAAATTAAGGGAACACAATCATCACAGTATAACACCAAGTCAGTTAAACTTCAGGGATATCAGTCTGCCCAGTTAGGAAGCATAAGCAAATGTGAATCAGTGTCACCCGTTTTGGTGCAAATGAAAGTGATGACAGGTGCACTGGAGAGGCAACAGCAAGACAACCTCCAAAAAAGGAATGGTTTTGCAGGTGATGGCCACAGACAGTTAATCTCTGCTTATCCTTCCTGACTGATTCTTCTCTAGTTTTGTGTTTTGCTAGAGTCCTTGTCACTACTGGTAGCATGAGGCAGTACCTGCAGCCCATTCAGTTTGCACAGGTACTCCAGCTCCTCCAGGATGTCACATCCATACATACCATCGCAAGAAGGTTTGCTGTCTCCCAGTACAGTCTCAAGAGCATGGAGGAGATACCAGGAGACTGGCTGTTACACAAGGAGAACTGGACAGGGCTGTAGAAGGTTATCAACCCAACAGCAGGACCGGTATCTCATCCTTTGTGCAAGGAGGAACAGGAGGAGCACTGCCAGAGTCCTACATAATGACCCCGAACGGGCTACTTGTCAGAAACAGACTCCATGAGGGTGGCATGAGGGCCCGGTGTCCTCTAGTGGGACCTGTGCTTACAGCCCAGCACCATGCAGCTCGATTAGCATTCGCCAGAGAACACCAGAATTGGTAGATCCGTCATTGGCGCCCGGTTCTCTTCACAGTTGAGAGCAGGTTCACACTGAGCATGTGACAGACGTGAAAGAGTCTGGAGACGCCATGGAGAACGTTACGCTGCCGCAAAATCAACCAGCGTGACCGGTTTGGCGGTGGGTCAGTGATGATCTGGGGAGGCATATCCTTGGAGGGTTGCACAGACCTCCATGTGCTGGCCAACGGTACCCTGACCGCTGTTAGGTACAGGGATTAAATCATCAGGCCCATCGTCTGACCTTACGCTGGTGCAGTGTGCCCTGGGTTCCTCCTGGTGCAGGACAATGCCCGGCCTCACGTGGCCAGAGTTTTTAGGCAGTTCCTGAATGACGGCACTGATGCCATTGACTGCCATTAACGTTCCCCAGACCTGATTCCAATTGAGAACCTCTGGGACGTTATCTATCAGTGCATCAGACTCCACAAAGTAGCGCCACAGACTATCCAGGAACTCAGTGATGCCCTGATCCAGGTCTGGGAGGAGATCCCCCAGGACACCATCCGCCGTCTCATCAGGAGCATGCCCAGACATTGTCATGAGTGCATACAGGCACTAGGGGGCCATACACACTACTGAGTTACATTATGAGTTGGAACAGCCTTTGATTTCAATTGTTTACTTTGATTTTCGGTGTGAGTTTGAATCCAGCCCTCAATCGGATGGTGATGTTGGTTTCCATTGACTGTTGTTATGTAATTTTGTTCTTAACAAATTACACAATGCACAGTAAAGATTTTGATCTTAAATCTATTTAGTTCACTGAGACCCGATGTGTGATTTAGGTGTTCCTTTCATTTTTTGAGCAGTGTATATTTGTATATAGTTTTGGAATGTTCAAATAGAAATGGGCCACGTAGTAAGCATGCAGATGTACAATTAGAAATTACATCAGCACATTCAGGGTGGGGATTCAGGGCTGTTCTATCTAAAACGTTTGTGAACACTGGTATTCCATTTGCGAAGGTTTTAGTCAAACAGAAATTCATTCATTCAGTTAGGTCCCTTCCTCCCGAACTGTCCAATAGAACAGAGGTGCCATTCTTTTTTGTTGTTTGATTTTGTTTGGTTCCGGTTGCTTCTGTTTACAAAACATTTTGCAATCATTTTACCAAAATGAATACACCCTAGATCCTGGATCGACCTGGATACGTCCAGTAACGAAATGCGAGGTGTTCGTAGCAGTTCGCGGAGGCTGTCTAGCCAATCGAAAAGCTGCACAGCTGACGTGGAATCGAAAACACGGAAGTAACCTTTCTGTGAAAAATGCTACTGCATCAAATATATTAGTTTGTTCATAAACGTTTGTGGAACTGAGCAGGTGCTGTTCAATTAAATGGAGAACGACAAAACGCAATTGGTGGCAACGGAGAGGTATGGCTCTCTCGAGTCTTGGAAATATCAGTTGAAGGGTGGATTGATAAAGAGAGAGAGAGAAGGGGGCCACGGTGGGACCACAGGAAATTCCATTATCGGCGTGTTCAAAGTAAGACAGTATTGGAATAATGACGCGTTTTCATGAAGACTCACTGAATACCAATTTAGGTAATGTTCGACTCTCTATCTCCTATTGAATCTTCTACAGAGTGTCTTCTTGCCCCAAGGATATCCAGAGAGCGTTAGTGGTGATTATCTGCGGTATCAGTTTTGGGATACTCTGCAGGTAGGTCAATATGAACGTAAGTGGATGTTGTTTTATGTATGTTATGTGCATTGCTAATCTGTATGGGAATAAATTAGGGCATTACCCAAACATGCAAGGGAGAGTACAATGTCCTCTCTAAGTTTTTGAGTAGTAAAGTAAAAAAAAATCCTATTTTGGCTGGAGAGCCAAGGTATATGAACATTTTATTAAAAAAGGAGTAAGGTGAAAGTACAGACTGACAAGATATTTCTGAATTAATTCCGCTGCTGCCATTATTCATTGGGTCATCAATGAATGTGAGGGATCTCTATACAATGGCAGCCATGCATGCTTATGCCATGACACTACTGTACCTCCACATTATTTCACAGGTGAGGTGGTGTGCTTTGGATCATCTGCAGTTCCTTTTCTCTTCACACATTTGGCCATTACTTTGATAAAGTTTCATCTTTGTCTCATCTCTCCAAAAAACTCTTTTCCAAAACTGTGCTGGCTGATCTCTGTACTTTTTAGCAAATTCTAATCTTTCTGTTTTATAGCAGATTCTGGTCTTTCCGTTTATGGTGCTGATCAGAGGTTTGCATCTTGATGTGTAGGCTTTGTAATTTTGTGGCCTTAGTCTTCTTGCTAATAGTAGATGGTGACACTAACTGACACTTATTTTAATGTTGTTTTTCACAGTTCTGATCATTTTTATGTCGTCAGCTGCTGTCGTTTTCTTTGGCCGACCTGGTAGTTGCAGATTGCTAAATACATCCAAGGGCGTAGGTTTGAATTGTATATTGGGGGGGTCAGGTTCAATGGATCCCAGGATTTTCACTCTTTTCCAGAGGGCTGATTAATGTCATTCCGTAATGTCATTATGTTCCAGGGTGTTCACCTGTATTTATGGTAGTTCAATAAAAGATATTATTTTAAACTCAAAGTGTTGCATAATAGTGCCATGCTTTCTACATCTTAATTGAGTTGCTATTTAACATTGTTTTGGAAAAGTGGTCACAAACTAATTTAGATTTCACATTCATTATTTTTTAACAGGCACTATTCTTTAATTAAATGTGTTTTGTTAAGAAATTCTGTGTACATTTGTAAAAAGGCATGGGATTGTATGGCTTATTCAACTCAACAGTGTTACAGGTTTGGTGTACACATTTCCGAGTGAACTTTGGACTTGCAGCATAAGTTTGTTATAGCGGAACTGTGTATATGTACCTTTTAAAACATATTCTTTTATTCTTTCTCTCCTTTTTACTCACACACACACACACACACACACGCGCACACACACAGGCATTCTCCAGTTCTCTTTCAGGTACTCTTGCCACCCAGGCCTCATTAAGGGGTGTTGGGGTTGGAAACCAAGAGGCCACGGTAGCGGCTGCCACGGTTACCTGGTTATTACGTGGTTAGTGTCAGTAACTGATGAGACCAATGTCTTTTCTATTAACGGGATACTGTTGGATTCAGTTATGTTTTTCTGTTCTGTTCTTCTACATTGATAAATACCTCAACTCCGTTTCCAAAAAATTTGGGAAGCTGTGTAAAATGTAAAGAGAAACAGAATGCAATGATGTGCAAATCATTTAAACCCTATATTCAATAGAAAATTTTACAATGACAACATACCTAATGTTGAAACTGAGAAATGTTATTGTTTCTTGAAAAATGTACGCCCACTTTGAATTTGATGCCAGCAATACATTTATAAAAAAAGTTGGGACAGAGGCATTGTGTTGCAACACCTCTTCTTTTAACAATACTCTGTAAGCGTTTGGGAACTGAGGAGACCAGTTGCTGTAGTTGAAAGTGAAATGTTTTCCCATTCTTGCTTGATATAGGATTGCAGCTGCTCAACATCTCAGGGTCTCTTGTCGTTTTTTTCATTTCATAATGCGCCAAATGTTTTCAGTGGGTGGCAGGCCTGGACTGTGCAGGCAGGCCAATTTAGCTCCCAGACTCTTTTACTATGTAGCCATGCATTTGTAATACGTGCAGAATGTGGTTTGGCATTCTGTTTCTCTTTACATTTTACACAGCGTCCCAACTTTTTTGGAAACTGGGTTGTTGAGAAACTACATATCTAAATTACAATATTATGCTGTTTTATAGATTTTCTTTCTTTCTTTTAAGATGGCACAGGCATGCTGGGGAGAATCCTGTTTGCCTGGCTTAAGGGGTTAGTGTGGATTTATTTTGTATTTATTTATAATTATACTTCTACTATTGTTTTTTACTATTGTTTTTCACATTTTGTTTTTCTGTGTTTTAGGCATAAACTAGATTCTGAGGCAAAAAAATGGAGGTAGGGATAGTAAACATCAATAGTGTTAGTTTTCAGTGATTCAGAATTATGGATTTCAAGGCTTGTGATGTCTTTTTTAGGCTTGTGGCAGATGTTCTCAATGATATGGCCATGTTCATGGAAATAATGGCTCCTAACTTCCCAGCATGCTTCACTCTAATTGTGTGCTCTGCAGGAATATTAAAGGTAAATCAGACGGCAACCAGCTACTTTGTTCTTGCAATGATCCAGACATGTGGTGGTTTACTGACATTAAATATTGAATGCATTGATCATAATTCATCCTGGATTACAGCATTTGCAAAATTCATTAAATGTATGCTAAATGTACAACATTTTAGTATCTCTCATTCTTTCTGTTTCTCTCCGTTTCTTAGGCTATAGTGGGTGTTGCAGGTGGGGCCACCAGAGCTGCTTTGACTGTTCACCAAGCTCGCAGAGACAACATGGCTGACATCTCTGCCAAAGATGGCAGCCAGGTGTGTAGTTTTTCTACCTGACGATACAGTAAGATATTGAAGCTAAGCCATGTCTATGGCTGTCAAGATAAGCGTGTAGCAGACGCACCTGAGTGGAGATAGCAAGAGAGTGCATTTTCTCTGCTGAGTTCATAATACTTTAAAAGCAATAGCGAGCGCTTTCAGAATTTGATGAACAGTACTCAAAGGTTACTTTCTTGAGGGACAGCTTAGGAATCATTCTTGCAATATTGCCTGCCTGTTGCCTTACTGTGAAAATTGTTTCTTAGCTGCAGCATGTATTAAAACGGCAATGCTTGTGAGACTTCTCATTGCCGAATTATGTACTTTGTTGCCAGATGACTTTGCAAGATGCTTAGCAAGCACTTCACTTGATTTCCTTCTGTTTTTCAAGGAAGTGATCGTTTAGTACTCTTCATTGGATGCTGAAAGCTTTTTGTGTGTCCCTTGCAGGAGACTTTAGTGAATCTGGCTGGACTGCTGGTCAGTCTGATCCTTATTCCTCTGGTCACTGACAATTCACTGTGAGTCTTCTTTATTGTACTGCTTATGTGGCTACTTGATGAAATACAGTGCCATGAAAAAAGTATATTCCCGTTTTCTGATATTCTCGGATTTTGTATATATTTTTAACTGATTGTTACCAGGTTTTCAACCAAGTGTTTATACTTTGTTCATTTACTTAATACACAAATATAGGAAAAATCCAATGCCCCTGTTTGAAAAAGAAATATCACAATACGATAACCAAAATCATAATTTATAACTGTTTCAATATCTTCCACCATCACAATTTGTTTGGACGCCATGAGTCTCCTGACAAACATAAAAGCAAATGCTTGTCCACAACACTGTAGGACATGAAACGGCAGCTACAATACAGCTGACCTGTTAGTTGTTTGAGGCTGATCTTTTCCATCCCTTCTCATTTCTTATCCTCAGGCTGACATTTGTCCTCTTCTTCCTCTTCACCATCCTTCACCTTTTTGCAAACTTCAAAGCAGTGCGTTCTGTTGTCATGGACACTCTTAACGAGGCTCGGCTTGCCATTGTGTTTCACCAATACCTAAAAGATGGACGGATCCTTAATCCACTAGAGGCCAATCAGAAAGAGTCTGTATTCTTGGGTATGGCCCAGATTCAATGAACCATATACATACACTGAAATGGTTTAATGTTCATTATAGGGCTATCAACTGTTCATCTTTTTACCTGTTTAAAAAAAACCAATAAGGCTCATTTTGTTGTTTTTTTGTTGTTTTTTAGAGTTCAGGAGGACAGTGCCAATTAAACTGGGAGTGAGGTTAAGGGAACTAGTTAGTACGTAAGTTGGTGTTTGCATCTGGTTTATTGAAAGTCAGGCATGCTTAGTTTTCCATGCTTAATGAAATTCATTCCTTTCTCATTCCTTTCATTTTTTAGCTCAGAAGAACTTCATATGGCTATTTTAAACAATCATGAGTCCTACCTTATCGGAGTCAAACATGGTGTGTATACCATGTTTCAGTAATCCTCCCAGCACCCAATCAATCAGTTGTCACATGTGTTTTTTCTACAGGTTGTACGTCACATTGTGTCATTTTAATAGATTTTGTGTGCCATTTCTCTCCCTTAGGCTCTGTGTGTGTTTGTTTGGGACCAGGCGCATCTGTGTGTGATGAGATCAGGGCTGTGTGCCAAGCAGTCTGCCTCTGCACTGTCTTAAACCCTGTATCACCACTAGAGGGTGCTCTCAAGCAACTATCAATGTCACACAGGAAAAGTGAGCTTTTACTGACGTTCACTGCAACATAAACTGTACATAAACAGTGTCTCTGTAACTGTGATTATAATTGTTATCCCTAATTCTTTTCCCTCAAGATCACTGGGAACTGGTGTATGAGAGTCACAAGCTTATGGACCAAATTTTCCATCCATTCCTCGAAGGTAGGCTCAGTGTAACAGGGTATGTTTGGGCAATACATGCTCCTACCCTGGAGGTTCGGACATCACACCGATCAGTTGTAATTGTATGTGCTTCGTCTGCTATAGGTGTGGAGACCGCTGGATGGCAGACTAGTCGAACCCTACTGGACTGGGATGAATGGAGGGTGGACTGGAAGAAGAAACGGAGTTAAAGGAGAATGGCAGGATCTCTGGAGCGTACCAACTAACAGGGAATAGGCTGTTCTCTCTGTCAAACATTGACTGTGAGATGGTTAAAGATTAACGCAAAAAACATCACTTATGGAATGCAGGCCTGTATGGGTTCTAGCCATGACCCAGTATTTGGTATAGAGGAAATGCTTCAGATTTATACATCCAGTGAAACATCTTGGGCCTTATCTGTTAATAAAGCTGAAGCACTAATATTTGTAATTATACCACTTAGCATTATAGTAAGCAATATATCATGGCTTTCAGCCAATCAGCATTCAGTGTTTGAACCACCTGGTTCTTAATTAAGCAATGATACAGAGCTGGCATGGCACATTGTGGAGTCACATCAACCACAGATATACCTTATTGCTACAATAAAACCTATGGAATTAGAACAGTAAAATAAATGTGAGTTTGTACCTGTGGTATATGGTCTCTTATAAACCTGGTTGTTTGAATCCTTGATGCTGATAGCTGTGGTATATGTTAGCAATAAGGCACAATGGGGTGTGGTATATTGCCAATATTAACGTTTACCTACTTAGAGCAGTAAAAAGAGATGATGTCATACCTGTTGTATACCGTGCCATACTGTATACCACAGCAATTAGCCAATGAGCATTCAGGATTCAAACCACCCGATTTATAAGAGACTGTATATGACATGGCTATGACATTGAGGTATTTCAGAAAACAGGTTTAGTGAAAACTTTCCATCAACTCTGGGTTTACGGTTTCAATGAGTCCAGCTTTTATCTGAGTCAGTTACTACAGTAACATACTCCGTGAAGCTAACCTGCTTGCTAGCAGGTTTTATTCAACTAACTACTCTTTAACTGAAACCTGCCATCTGAATGTGTCAGACGTGTCCTTTTCTCAACGAGCCAGCTTCTACTGTAGCACAAATACTCTGCAGAAATCTGTCGGGGGAGGGTAATCAGACCCCGCTTGGATGTGTTATCATTCCCTGATGATTATCTGTTTGAGCGTTACCGTTTTTCTGCACAATCGATCATTTATCTCAGGACCGGCTCCAGGATGAAATGACTGGGGGGGCATATCATATCTAATTCATATACCATTTGCATTCTATCTAGGGCTTTGGCCACCCGTGGATCCGGGCCTGATTTATCTGAACAATATTCTCAGCCCTCAGTTTGTTCCTATAACACATCGTGGACATGCTCTCAGTTCAGAACAAAGTCTTTGTGTTGCAGTTTTCTGCATAACATCAGTGACGCTGAACATACTCCCAAGGCATCCGTCTGTCGGACTGTCAGAGACTGACTCTTGCACTGAAACGTTTACTGTACACTTTTGTATTGTTCCCAAGTCACAGACCCAGAAGACTCAAAGAAGAATTCCACAGAGTTGCTAAGCAATAATCAGTTTATTTAGTATGAAGCTTTGAGACTTGAAACACTAATCAGTTAATATTTTAGGGTTCCCAGTTGTAATTGCCTGTATAGATGGCTCTCATATTCCTATCACAGCTTCTTCAGTAAATGAAGGAGATTATGTGAACGGGAAGTTCACATAAGGGCTAAAGCCCCCCCCCCCTAAAATTGGCCTAGAGACATCCCTACATTAGGTGTTAGGCTACTGTCAAATAGAAAATATTAAATACTGGCAGTGTTGAAATGGCTGAAATTTGTACTTTTTTGCTTGGAAAATTTGTTTTACCACTAAAAAAATATAATATGTTGAATGTAGCCACTGAAATCTGTCTAATTAGGGAGGGGAGGCTAAACAAGATCACAATTGCTTGTACTGAAATCATAGTTTTCCTGTTTGAAGTATTTTTATTTAATCTTCAGTTGCTGCCAATTGAGTTTTGTGCCTGTTGGGTGGAACCTGCATACATAATACACCCCCACATAAACATAAACGTTTAATGACTGGAAAATTCGAGATGTGATTTCTTTTTTTTTCAATTAATACTCACGCATTGACTCAATCAGCAATTTTCTGCCACGCCAGCTCACGTTATTTTGCTGCTGCTACTGTAGTTCTTATTTTCTTGAATATATACTGTAATAAAACCCTCCTGACCAACCATAGATGGTGCTAAGGCCACTGGAACAACAGGATAGCGAAGCTGCCACCACCTTTGATAAACCCGGTTTGGTCCGATATAGGGGACTGCTTTTCCCCACACACACCACCAGACCGAGAACAACAGTGGAATAACAACACTCTTTGTTGATACATAACTTATGCAATAAATACGTTCATAAAAGCCTCCTAGGGGATACCAGGACGCTACTTAATACTAGTAGTAGAAGTGCTTTGTGTATACCCACTACAATATTGTGATACACTCCGAGGAAGGGCACGCCCTATGCACTACACACACACACACACACACTAATAAATAGGCATATATTCTGACAGCAATACCACACCAATTCATAACACATCAATCCATGCAATTCAATCTACACAATAAATCATAGCGCCCCGATATTCACGCAGTTTGCAGACTAATACCCCCATACAATTAATAAACTCAGGAGACAGGGTTCGAGCATTCAGTATTGATAATTAATCAATAAGCATTTATGAGCCACATAGTTTATGATTAAGACATTAAGTGTAGATATTTTATACTCAATATCTCAGAACTATGCTATCCGCTGATAAAACATTTTAGTTAGTTCCGAGAGCTTATGATATTTATGGATTGATTCCAAAGATATTGTATTAGGCTATAGCACAAAATAACACTTAGAGAAACAGCTTTCTAAGAAAAACTTTTAATATATATTTTAGGCTATTAATAAAAAAATGGTTCTTCGTCGTTTAAGAACTCACAGGACCTTTATGTGGGATACATTCGTATACATTCCGTTCGGTAAAAAAAATGTTTCGCAGCATAGCAAACGTTCAAGCGAACTGAACACACCCATAACTCGCGTCAAAGGTCATGGTTCCGTTGTCAACATCCGAGAGAACAGTGGCTAGGTGATCCGCGTATTTTATATATTATCGTTTAATACAGCGACAGAAATGCCAACACTGTGTTCAGCATACAACTGCAAAAATAGATGTCCGAAGGCTGGTGTAGGATTTTTTAGGTAACGTAAAAGTTGTTACGTTTCATCGTTGTAACAATCTACGTCTTCACTTCAGCCTGGTGTCTAAAATTGCAGCAATCTAGAGCATGCTGAAGTTATATCTTGTTAACTAGCAAGCTAGTACAGTGCAGTTGTGACAGGATTCAAACGCAAACATGATACATTGGAAAAACAATAATTCTGGCTTACTAGAAAATGTTTTACATTGTTTCACAGACTAACTTTAAGTTACCGCGTTAGCTAGCAAGTTAAGTACAGTTGAAGGGAGGTTTGAGAAACCTAACATAATAATATATAGCTACTAACTCTTATGTTAATTTGCGGATGTATGATTGTTTTTGTTATAGCTTCCCTAAAAATGATCCTGAAAGACGAAAACGATGGATTATTAATATGAAGTGGAAAGACTGGAATCCGCAACATCACCACCGTGTGTGCTCAGATCACTTTGAAGAAAAGTACATTCGTCGGATGAACAAACGTTTACACCTCGTGCCAGATGCTGTCCCGACCATATTTGATTTCCCAGATAACATTCAAAAGAAGAAGGTATGCTTTCTGCATCTAAACAACGTATCTAACTAGGTGTACCCCACAGTCAGTGGACTGATAATGATGTCTATGATTACATTTTGCACATCTAGTAAAAGTGTGATTCAATACAATGTATTCTACAGGCGTCCATCCACCCACAGAGTAAAAGAGCTGGGGTAAGTCATTGAAAATTAGCCAAATTAACTAAACTCAACGTTTTAAAATGAATGGATTGAGCAGTGACTTTCATCCTCAAGATTTTATCAAAAACTGGATTCCAGCATCTAAGGACTAGCCTGCATTTACTTAAGACAATGTCCGGTTTAAATGTCGGCCACTCAAGTGCCTCTTGAGTACCATCTACAGTATCTCACAAAAGTGAGTACACCCCTCACATTTTTGTAAATATTTGAGTATATCTTTTCATGTGACAACACTGAAGAAATGACACTTCGCTACAATGTAAAGTAGTGAGTGTACAGCTTGTATAACAGTGTACATTTGCTGTCCCCTCAAAATAACACAACACACAGCCATTAATGTCTAAACCGCTGGCAACAAAAGTGTGTACACCCCTAAGTGAAAATGTCCAAATTGGGCCCAAAGTGTCAATATTTTGTGTGGCCACCATCATTTTTCAGCACTGCCTTAATCCTCTTTGGCATGGAGTTCACCAGAGCTTCACAGGTTGCCACTGGAGTCCTCTTTCACTCCTCCATGACGACATCACGGAGCTGGTGGATGTTAGAGACCTTGCGCTCCTTTTGAGGATGACCCACAAATGCTCAATAGGGTTTAGGTCTGGAGACATGCTTGGCCAGTCCATCACCTTTACCCTCAGCTTTTTTAGCAAGGCAGTGGTCGTCTTGGAGGTGTTTTTGGGGTCGTTATCATGTTGGAATACTGCCCTGCAGCCCAGTCTCCGAAGGGAGGGGATCATACTCTGCTTCAGTATGTCACAATACATGTTGGCATTCATGGTTCCCTCAATGAACTGTAGTTCCCCAGTGCTGGCAGCACTCATGCAGCCCCAGACCATGACACTCCCACCACCATGCTTGTCTGTAGGCAAGACACACTTGTCTTTGTACTCCTCACCTGCTTGCCGCCACACACGCTTGACACCATCTGAACCAAATAAGTTCATCTTGGTCTCTTCGGACCACAGGACATGGTTCCAGTAATCCATGTCCTTAGTCTGCTTGTCTTCAGCAAACGGTTTGCGGGCTTTCTTGTGCATCATCTTTAGAAGAGGCTTCCTTCTGGGAAGACAGCCGTGCAGACCAATTTGATGCAGTGTGCAGCGTATGGTCTGAGCACTGACAGGCTGACACCCCACCCCTTCAACCTCTGCAGCAATGCTAGCAGCACTCATACGTCTAACTCCCAAAGACAACCTCTGGATATGACGCTGAGCACGTGCACTCAACTTCTTTGGTCGACCATGGCGAGGCCTGTTCTGAGTGGAACCTGTCCTGTTAAACCGCTGTATGGTCTTGGCCACCGTGCTGCAGCTCAGTTTCAGGGTCTTGGCAATCTTCTTATAGCCTAGGCCATCTTTATGTAGAGCAACAATTCTTTTT